>JAGFPH010000467.1:465828-496424 GCA_018207615.1 Philaenus spumarius
TTCTAAGTTTTGCTTTGGCGTAATTATTTTAGTATAATAATTCTATTTGTTTTAGTTCGGGTAAAACATTTTGAACATTTTCGGGATTAAAAGTTACCCGTGATTTATGTTTTCTGTGGGAGTCCCGACGAAATGCCTTTGTTTTACTTGTTATTCATTCCCGCAAATAGCGACATTTAATTTCCAATTTTTCCGAATTTTACAAGTGTCATCTAAATAACCTTTTTGCGGTCCTAGTGGTTGTAATTCAAATGAAAATTTAATTTTAACGCCGGTATTTGATAGAAATAAGAACAAATTATTGTTCTCGGGAGTATATAGGTTTTTTCGCGGACATACGCTGTTGTATATTAAATTGCGTTTTATGAAATTAGAGCTAATAATATTCGGACTTCGTATTCTTCTTTCTGATATTTGTCATTGTATTTTAAATAATATTTCAATAATTTTAAGTTCATAAATTTTCATAAATTGTATTCGGGCATCGACTTTTTCGCGGACATACGCTGTTGTAAATTAAATTGCGTTTTAATACCGGCGTTTTATCAAATTAGCGTTAATAATATTCGGACATCGTATTCTTTTGCGTTCATTCGTCATTGTAATAGTATTTCAACAATGATAGTTCATAAAATTGGCACAAATTTTATTCGGGCATCGATTTTTTGGGGACATACACTGTTGTATATAAAATTGCGTTTTAATACAATATACGGATATCATATTCTTTTGCAGACTTTCGTCATTGTATTTTAAATAATATTTCAACAACGATAGTTCATAAAATTGGCACAAATTGTATTCGGGCATCTGTTTCAATCCTTTATGCCTAATTCTTAAAGCTATCTAACTTTTTAATTTCATTTATTTAGGACATTGCAACTTTAGAAATGACCATGTCATTGGTCCAGCAGCATGTCGAAATGATTCAATATTCATAGACATAGACTAAACAGCTTTCTTTTTATCCAATTAA
Organism: Philaenus spumarius; assembly: GCA_018207615.1. NCBI lineage: Eukaryota > Metazoa > Arthropoda > Insecta > Hemiptera > Aphrophoridae > Philaenus > Philaenus spumarius. The sequence continues at coordinate 466,805 of JAGFPH010000467.1, forward strand.
ATGTAAAAATAATCATAATATTTAGCCTAGATATTTTTGGCTCATACAAATAGTTTTGGGCAAACAAATTATATATTTTAATAAATATGCATATAAAGTTAATTGAAATTTTTAATACTCCCATAATAAACATTCTCATATTATTTATAATTTCTTACAACAAGACAAAGATATTAACTGCTGCGTGACCATTCAAAAAAGAGCAATAGGTTATTCTATTTTGGATCTTATTAAACTTTGTTTCATTCAGTTTATACTTTTTGTAGCTTTTAACTTTTAAATGTAAGATTTTTACAGTAAACTAACAACAAATTAATGTTCCACCGTAGCAATTTAACCAAAGTAGCAAGAAGTCCTAAGATCTTAGTTGACCTCATTTCTTAAAAGTGAACTTTTATAGGGGCCTACTACTTACAAAAATTATATCGCCTATGTGTGGCTTTATTTACTTTCTATATTCAATTGTACTAATAATGTTTATGAATAGAGGGATCTGGTTATGAAATGTGAAATTAACTTACTAGCCTATTTAAAATGATATTGCCAACCATTAAAACAACCCAAGAACATATGTTTATATATAAGCCTAGAGGAAAGTTGGTTTGTATAGTTAGTTATGGGTTATTTGAAAAATGTTTTTTCTTTTTGTCTGTATTAAGTTCTTTCAGATGGGTTTTTAAAAATAGTATAGTGTGTATATATTTGAAAATAATATTTTATTCATATTCATTTATTTGAAAAGCAGCTAGAATAATATTAAGTTTGTATACATTTTACTCTAGCCTTTGTGTATTACTCTAAAACTTATTAAAATTTTTATTAATGCATGTTTATAAAAAGGTTATGTAAAGGTTAGTTGAATTGACATAATTATTGCCGAAAGAGTTATTCCATTAAATGAAATTACTACTTCTTAAGTGATCCTAATTTTTAGTTGAGCCATTTTAATACTAACTGTCTCTGAATTAATCTGATATTAGGTTATAATGGCTATATACAGGGTTGTGTCTTAAAAAGGGTCAAAATTACCTGCATGTAGTTTTTTACTGATTTTTCAAAGTTGGCAGGTATGCGTTTGCAAGCATATTTTCAAAAATTCACCAAATATAGTAATTATATACCAATTCGAAAGTGTTCCATACCTTTTTTGTAGAGAAAGGTTCAAAGAATTCATATTGCCAGTAAAAAATTGATAGATGTAAATTTTACAAAGTTATAAGCTCAAGAAACAAAAAATGTTCAGTAATGAAAGGAAAAGGTTCAACTTTAGACCTACATAAAATGTAGTAAACATTTTTTGTATTTTTTTCAAAATGTTCAAAAGTTTTGTAATTTAGTTCTAAAAGGAACTGTATAAAAATATTTATCAATCTCAAATTTCTTATTTTGAAAACGCCAGTTTTTATGTTCCTACTACAAGACTGCTAACAAAACTAGGCTTAGTTGAATAGTAATTTAAATTTAGGAATGTATCCTTTGCTCAATAATGAAATATTATTATAAGAAAGTGTAGAGAATAAATCAAAAATTTGAACCATATACTTGTAAATTATTAGTTCACAAAAGTATTTGAATTAGCTTTACTTGAATCACAAATGAGATCAATCAAATTAAACATTGCGCGTGCGTATTAATAAACCTTATGTCGTGCCGTATTTTAACTTTTAACTTTAATCAGTTAATTTTTTTTAACTTTAACTTTAATCTGTTAATTTTTTCAGACATTAACTTTAACTTTAATCAGTTATTTTTTTCTGGCATTAACTTTAACATTAATCAGTTAAATATTTTGGTTAACTTTCCCAAGTCTGCATCTACACGACTGCTAACAAAAGTAGGCCTATTTTCAAACGTAATTTAGGAATATTTGCTTTACCCAAAAATGAAATATTATTATAACAAATAAGTGTAGAGAATAAATCAAAGGATTGAACCGTATACTTGTAAATTATCTTTTCCTAAAAGTGTTTGACTTAGAATTATTTGAATAACAAAAGCAAGAAAAAATGTAGAAATCTCTCGCCCATTGAAGCCATACAGGATGCGCGTGCAAACTGTATGTCTACCCGTGTTATAAAAAGCCGTTAGGGTTTATATTTAAACCTTAGATAAGACCGTATTAGCAGTCACTTTCCCACTATTCTACACAACAAACTGTTCAAATATAGCATATTTGGTTTACAGGGAAAGTTAGCTTGAAGCATTATGTTTACAAAGATACCAAAATATCTCCAAAAAACGATTGAGGTCACATGGATAACACTTGTAATAAATAACGCTGTTTATTGGTTGGAAAACTGACCAATTGCAAGGGTTTACAAAACACCCCACAACTCTAGAACTATTTGTCCGATTTTTGATTGGATGGCAGTATTAGATAAGGGAAACTGTGAAGAATCCAACGATATCTAGGTTTACTTTAGAAGAAGTATTGGGCGGGCTTTAGAAAGAGAAGAAAGATGCGTTACTTCGTCGTATTTTATGACGAAATCCGGTGAATTGACGGGCGCCGAGTTTGTTGAAGAAAACTAATAAACTGCAACGATGATTACGTATGTAAACATACGTTTTAGAAAAAACTTGTAAATACAAAAATTAAAGTTTAGATCTTTACCTTTCCAACGGTTTTTGATTTAATGTGATTGGATAATTTTTAGTGGGTGAAATATTCATTACAAGTAGAGTTGTCAAAATTGATCGTTTTCACGTGCCACACCTCCACAGTAGTCTGACAGTTGCAGGGTTAAATTAATTCAAAAATGTTTTGTTTACATTTTGACTTAGCAATTTTTGAAATTTCCAAATTTATTTTATTTTGTACTATTATTATTTTTACTTTTGTAACCATATGTTACAGGTTATACGTAAAATTAAGAAAAAATTTCATATGAACATAGGTTCGGAAAAGCTCCATTTTCCAGATATGCGCCATTATGTTATTTTTACAAAATAATTTATATATCTAGAGAAATGTTCGACCGATTGAGTTCACACTTGGCAGGAAGTTTAAACTAACAGTGATCTATCTTAAGAAAAATAAACCATTATATCCAATACAGCGTTTGAAAATGGCGGCTTATAATGAACCAAATCCCATCAAAAATGTTAAACCCGAATAGCCTAAGTTGGTACTGTAACGTTAAATTACTGAAATGACTAAGGAACCAACCAATGTTAAGAAATAAGCCTAATAAATGGTAAAAAAAAAAGCAGACAAAATTTATATGTAGAATCATATTTAGAAATAATTCGATTAGAGCCTACATGTCAAAACACTGTGTGAAACTGATTAATTAAAAGAATGTAAAATTAAACTAACCTAAGTCGCATTTAGCACACAAAACACTCGATCTAGCTATACATTATTCTTACACCACTAATCACAATAAATCACTCATAAGGAATAATTATATTCATTATTTATTTATTCATCGAAGTCATATCAGATGTATAAAAACAGTTGAATCCATTCGAAAAACGATGTTGTTCAAAAAACAATTATTGTAAACAGAGACACCATGACATGTTCCGTTTCCAAATTCCTACATTAAACGAACTTAGTCAAATCGGAAAACACAAATAAATATTAAAACCAAATAGAACACAGTAACAACCGATAAAATTGTACGAATTAGAAATAATTAGGACATAAATGAATATTAGTTTATATCAAATCTGTTAGAAACTAATTATAATAATGGTTACAAACTGATGTAATGTAAAGGGAACACAGCCATGTTAGATGCAATAAGGAAGTCAAGTTGATTTTAAATGTAACGAGATTTAATTAATAAATTTTGATAAATATTATTTCGGCATCAAAATAATAAGAAAAATGCAAATAAGAAATAGACTACTATTATGTACAATTAAAATTATGTACAAGTAACAAACATGTTTCGCAGTTTAAAAATAAAAATTTAAATTACAAGAAGGAATGACTCGAGAAGACTAATTAACCAATGAGATTAGAGAACCAGTGACCGCAATGCTAGGAAAGTGTAGCGAGCAGAGTACAAACCACAAAAGGGAAGCGCTAAATTTCAACCAGAAGAAGCAGTACAAGCCAAAGCCTAGAAGTACATGTAAAACAACGTCTCTGTGAATTTCAAAAGTTTTAAACAGTTTTTAAAATAATAGAATCAGTGCTATTAGTGCAAACAGGACCATGCGGAACATGCGGACGCATGGGGCGCCGCCAGGAAGGGGGCGCCGGCGAAGGCGTCGGCGTCGTCGGCATCAGGGCGGCAAAACCTTCCAAGATCACGGCGCCTTCAAAATTTTCCGAAAATTTTTTTGCACCGAAAAATGTTTGCCTAAAGATGTGGCCGCCCTTTTCGGGTTTTAAAAGAAACTCCCTATTTCTGTTTAGCGCTTTTTTAAAGACAGACAACCTACACCGCTATAGGGCACCATCCTTTCAGAGTCGGCGCCCTTTGGTTTCAGTGATAAATTCGCCCTCTTAAAGACACGACAGCCCTTTTCGGGAATTAAAAGAAACGCGGAAACGCCCTATTTCTTTTTGGCGCCTCTTTATAGATAGACAAGGTCAGGCACAGGTACAACAGTATTGTATAGGGCGCCATCCTTTCGAAATCGGCGCCCTTTGGTTTCAGTGAAAAATTCGCCCCCCCCCCCGCCCCCCCTAAAGACGAGACCACCGTACATTTTATACTAACTTCACTAATATTAATCCTGCTAATATTATAAATGTGAAAGTTTGTATGTTTGTTTGTTTGTTTGACTGTCAATCACGCAAAAAGTACTGGGTAGATTTGATTGATTCGTTTCTGTGAGTAATCTGAAACACGGGTGAAATCTTTCGCCAGTTGTAACTCTCTAACGAAGCATTTCCGAACCTATGAATAAATTAACTTTTTCCGTTATTTTTGCTAGTGGAATCAGCTCAGAAATTGCTCGGAACATTATGCAAATAACTTATTATTTTAGCTCAAAATAACTTTAAAATATTTTGTTACTAGAGTAATTCTGGGTATTGTTGACAACTACCAAGAAATACATTTTTCCTTTTTTTGGTCAATAACTCTGTTGTCCTTTGAGCTACAGACAAAATAAAAAAAACATTGAGTTTGTCATTAAAAAAGTAAACTTTTGTGTCTCTTGTAATTTTTTTGTAAAGTTAGCGGTTTTTGAGATATTTGACATTAAAAACTATAAACGGCCGCCATTTTGAAAATATCTAAAATATTGTTCTAATTTTTCGTACAGTGATAAAAGGTTACACAACAAATAGGTGTACAAAGTTTGAGATCAATATCTTTTCTGCTTCTAAAAATATTAAGTATTTTGTAAAAAAACACATACAGACAGACAGACCTAAAACGGAATGAGATAGGACACATGTTATATTACATTTTTTGTTTCTTTTGACATGCTGAATAACGTGATAAAGTTTGTTCATATGGTTGCAAGACACTCTGTATATAATATACTGTATATCCATAAAAAATATTTTATATTTACTTTTATTCTTAAAATTGTTGCTGGACGTTATATTTTAATTTTATTTTTATTTAAATAATTTCAATTGGTATACATTTGATAGATATTTAAATATATATACATATATATATGGGCGGGGGGTTGTTGTGTATAGAGTGGGGCGCCAAAAATGACTCTCGCATGTTCAGGAAAAATTCCTTGCACCGGCCCTGAGTGCAAAACAAGCGTAGTATAATCATATAATCTGTTATAATACATATCAGTGACAATTTATTTATTTGTTAAATATGTTGTGTACCATCTAAAAGAAAGATAACGATTTGGAAGAACGTACTGGACCGAACTAAGATGGTACATACATAAGAGAAATAAAAAAAAATAATAAAAAAATTTTACAATGAATTATGGTCTGTAACCTTACCTTATTTAAAGCTGTTTTCAAACACCTGAGTTAGCTATTTACAGAAAATCACAATAAATACAATCACATAATAAACAGTTAAACAGTTTAATAAATTTAATAACAGTTTGTTTATTAAACTTTACTTTAAATTAATATATGTATATATATTAGTAAAAAAAAAACTGATATGCCCTTAAGAGAAAACGACGAAAATTTAGATGCCCTTATTGTACAAAATTAAGAAAGATTTTTAAAATAAAATTTACATTACAACATTAATTTAGTTAAGTTAAAAAAAATCCCTCCCCTAAAGTAAAATTTGAAAACCCTCCCTATTTATAATCAAAATAAAAAAATACAATTTGTTACATTTACAAATTTACAAAATTAAATACATTTTACCATGGTTTTTCTAATAACTTTTATTTCGTTGGGGAACCTTAATACTAAGCAAAAAAAAAACAAAAATAATAAAAATAATGGAGTTTAATTTTATTGAGACGTCTCTTATGTAATAAATAAATAAAAAACAATTACAATTTTGAAATAACCTTTGGGGTTGTAAGGTCTAAAAATGCATGCTATCCCATCCAAGTTTTGTTTAATAAAAGAAAATGTTCGTTTATAGCCTTTATTAAATTAGTATCAATTAAAATAGCCTTTGTTGGTTAATTTATTAAAAAAAAAAGAGTAATGGCTAATTTCAAAATCAACTATCATTTAAGAAATATTTGTGATCAGTGATATTGCACTTAAGTTACTATTGCACACAAATTGTTCTTTGCAAAGACGGTGGAATAACAAATATGTTCAAAGTTCAGTTCTTGTAGAAACACAGGTGATTCTTGTACCAGTGGTTTTCACTGGTAAGAGAGAGAAGATCATTTCCGACGGTTCACGTGTTACAATTAATTCACTTCACATTACACAAAAAGCACTACTTCATTTGATATCACAGTTGAATTTACGAACGACTATTTTTATCTAAGCATAACTTACTATTTTTTTATCTTTACTTTTCATTAAGGAAAATATTAATTTGACGTGTCGTTTTGAAGGCCAGGCCATCTTGTAAAATTAAAGAAGAGTGAGACGTAGTTGCCTACCTGACTCGATAGAAGTCGTCGCGCATGCTCTGTACAGTGCTCTATAACAGCTGTTTTTGTGTTGTCTATGTTAGACGCTAGATCGGTGAGGTTACAGTTTAATCTGTATTTACAATTTGATATGCATTCATTTCAAACGCTACAACACTCCTCCCCGCTCACAACGGAGTTGGGGTTGAGGAAGAACAAAGAAAAAAGCAAGCAAATGTTTATTTGGGTTTTACCCAGTGAGATTTCTGACTAGCTAACTACTAAACTAAATGTTATTTTCTTAAAACTAGATATTGATTGAACAATGTTTTGTGCTATCACCATAAATCTAGTTTCAACACCATTATTACCTCAAAGAAAGGACAAAAACAAACAACTAGGAACAAGAATACAAGACTAACACAAATAGATGGACTCGCTGTGTCCTTCATTCCTTGGAATGAAATTTTCCAGGGAAGTAGTCAGATCTCTGAGTTGAGTATTAACGCGTTAGATCTCAACTTTTGGAGATCGTGCCAATCTCATGAGATCATGAAAATACATGACTGAGCTTGACATCTAGCGCTAGATGATTTGTTTACCTTTTTGGGTATTTAAAACTTCAGAGGTGATTAGTCTCTGGGTTTCATAGGTCAAGTCCGGTTCACTTGTAATGCTTACAAGTCTGGTCATGTAATTCTCATTACATCTTTTGACTTAGAAAGTCAAGAAAAGAAAGAATTTGCCTGCAGAAGGTGCATTTCCTTTAGGTGGGTTATAATTTACTGACTGAATTTGTTGCATTAAAAGTATAATAGTTAGAGAAATGGCTGATAGGATCCTGTTTAGAAGAATGATGAGGTTTTAGCTGCTCTACATGTGCCTTTTTTATGAAGTTATCGGAATTTGGAAAATAAAGGGCCACTGTGTCTGGGGTAAGAAAACTGATAATTTTAAACAGTCTTGACCACCGAGGCATCAGTTTGTCCGCCCGTTTATTGGCAGCTAAACTTAGATTGTGTGCCTTACACCATACAAGGTCACCAACCTTGAAAGAATGTGATCTATGGTTTCTATTGAGACGCTCAGACTTCTGATGTGCACGTAGGATATTGTGCTTGGCTTGACGTCAGAAGGATTCTTATTCTGCCTGGGCAGAAGATCTTCAATGTTCCAAGTTAAACTGAGCTGGGTATTAGGCATGAAATTTAATAAAATTTTAAAAGGTGAAGTTTGAAGGGTTTCATGTTGGGAAAAATTTAAAGCGAGCTGAAGCCACGATAATGAATCGTCCCGAGTTTTTTGATTGCTAGAATGTTAGGCAATGATGGTTGACTTAAGGTTTCTGTTTACACGTTCCGCGGTATTCGGTTGTGGATGGTAGGGAGACAAAGTGACGTGTTTAATACCGTGGGAAAAACAGTAATTGCGGAGAAAGTGTGATGTGAAGCAGGTGGCATTGTCAGAGAGCAGGATTTTTGGGAAGCCAAAATTCTGAAAAATGTTTTGGCTTAAGGCCTTTCTGCGTCTTGCAGATATTCGAAAGCCTTCTCTTGTTCCGCCTGCCAAGAGAATTTTTGTCCTTTGCATCTGAGCAGGTTCAGCGTGCTCGGCAAAATGAGGGATAAATTTTTAAAAGAAGTTTACCATCCCAATAAATCTGGACACAGCTTTGGTATTTTTAGGTGTTGGAAAATATCGGATTGCCTTGGTCCTTTCAGGGTCGATTTGCACGCCACGAGAAGATACCAAGTGACCAAGGAAACTAATCTCGCCTACGGCAAAATGAACCTTATCCGGTTTAACGGTCAGGTGCGCTTTTCACAGGCGAGAGAGGACTTCGCGTAGATGTAAAACATGCTCGTCCCAAGTTTTGGAATAAACTACTAGATCGTCTAAGTAGTTGAAAATATATTTCAACTTGATATCGGAAAATACTTGATCGAGGAGACGTGTTAAGACTTGGGCTCCAGTACAAAGTCCAAATGGCACTCTTGTAAACTGGTAGAGCAACCAAGGGGTACAAAAACTAGTGAGGTGTTTGGATTTTTCTAAGAGTTTGATTTGATGATAGGCAGAGTTGAAGTCAAAATCTGTAAAATATTTAGCTCCCAAAACCAATTAAATGACTGATGTAGGTTGGGGAGAGGTACTGCTTCTATGACTATGTGTTGGTTTAATTTACGGTAATCTATGACCATGCAGGGTTTCTTCTCAGGGTGTTGAACCAGAAATGCCGGTGAGGAATAAGAAGACCTCCTTCTTCTACTACCCCCTTCTGCTCACTACCTTCGGAAAATTTATTAAAGAAAATGAAACATTTTTTTGGAACCCAAATTTAAATGTGCCTTGAGATAAATTTAAAGAAAGTTGACGTTTACATATAAAATCGGCTCCTAATATCATTGGACAAGTCAACTGGGGTGCCACCAGGAAACTGAAAGTCCAGCTACAGTGTTCTATCCTAAAATGACATTTACAAGCGAAGACAATTCTCAATCTCTCATTTGAAGCAGTTACGCAATCAGATACTACCTCTTGTATACTTTTAATTACCCCTAAATGTTGGATTGTATTAAAAAGGTCAGAAGACATAACACATCTTACTGATCCAGAATCAAGTAAGGCATTGACCTTGAAATCTCTAAATTGTACTTCTACAAGAGGCAGTAACCGATCTGTCAAATCTTTAGTTTTTAAAGGGACAATTTTGTTATTTTTAAAATTATTTGGCTTCTTGAAAGATCGCGAGCCACCCCTACTATGTTGAACTTTAAAAGAGTGACAGTCCCAGATATAGTGACCAATGCGGTTACAAAAATAACAACGAGGAGTGAAAATTCTTGCTTTACTAAATAAAAGCAGAGTTACAATTACCCTTTCTATAAAACCTTGGTGTGTTTTTTAAGTTGTTGTGGTGAAATGAATTTTGTTTCCTATTTGTGTATATTTTTCGCTGAACGTTATGAGTTAGAGTTAGTTCCCTACCGCGTTTTTTGAAAACTGTGTGTGTCGTGAATCAGGAGAGGGCCTGTTTCTGAAATTTGGACTTATGTGCCCTGTTTGTCCACAGCTATGGCAAACTATTGGTGACCTTAAAGGTCTATAAGATTGCACTGGTCTATGTTGAGCAGATGACCTTTGCTGGCTACAAACAAAGTATTGTTCACCTGCACGCACAGTTTGTCCAGGTCATTGAAATTTGTGGGCCTTTCAACGAAAGTGAGGCAATTCCTAACCTGAGAGGACAACCCATCTACTATGACATCCACTATTTCGGGTTCACGCATGTCGATGAGCAGGATTTGTGCTGCCTATCTTATGTCCCCAACGAAATGGTGTAAGGTTTCTTTGAGTCCTTGTGGACGATAGAAAAGGTCTTGAGCTAGATTGTTCAGTCGCCTTGTGGGTATGAATAACTTTAAGGCTTCCCTATGGAAGTCATGAAAAGAAAGATGTTTTAGAAGGCAAGAATTTAATGGTCCTTGAGCATAAGGCAACAAAAGAGTAATTTGAGACTTAAGGTCTGGATACATTTTACAAAGGTTTATAGATACTTTGATAAATTTTAATAGTTCATCTAAATCAAACCCATCGGTGTGAGGAAGAGTTGACAAAAGTTTCTCAGCCGGGTGCTTCAACTTACCATATAGAGGAGCTGAGAATGTAAATCGTTGATTGCTAAGACTACGATTAGATATATGGGGTGCTGAGTCAGAAACCGCACTAGTACCAGTGATTAGATTACTTCAGGAAGCTCGCCTTCGCCATCCGGATCAGGGAGTTGAACTACAAGTGGTGGATTTATGTGTAATACAGGCAATTCTACTGTTGCACTAGGTTCGAAGCTCTTCAAAACCTCCCTGCAGTTCTCAAAAGGAAAACCAGACATTTCCTCCTTAAGGGTAAGAAATGCTGTAAAAGAAATGTTTGAAAAAACATTTCTTTTACTAATTTTTAGAAATTTCTCTGAAATAGATTTCTCTAAGTTGTCAATTAATATACAGAGAGAGATTTTAGCCCGCGATATCACCTTAAGAAGAGAGTCTATTGTGAATTCAGATAAATCGGGTTCTACCCTTTGCTGCAGCAAGGTTTGAAGGCTTGACCTCATTTTCTCTACAGTATCCACTTTTCCACCTCTGGTCTTTACTTCGAAGGCCAGCTCAGTCTTCTTTAAGACTTCGACTAATTTAATTAAATCTCCCATTGCTTAAGATTTTACTAATACCAAAAAAAATTTAATCCAGTGGACCACTTTACAAAATTTGGCCACCCCAACAACTTGCAAGACCTAATAAATCAAAAGCCTGGTGGGCTATTCTATATTTTGGGAATAATAAAAAAAATTAAATAAAAATAATTTGGAAACTAAACAAAGTTTAAATAAAATTGTGCAAGGGCAAAGAAATATTGGCAGTCCCAAGAAAAGAGATTTTATAAAATTTTTTGTACTTGATTGGTTTTATAGATTTTTATTGGTTTTTGAATTTTTTTGTTTTTGTTTATCTTTTATTAGGACTTCCAGATTCCCCTTTCCCGCTCAATAAAAAAAATATCAAGCAGGAAGGTGAGTATGTATGAAAATTTCGAACGCAAGTCAAACGAGCAAAAAAGTTTTATTTAAAATTTTATAGTTTTTTTGTATTTTTTGGTTTATAAAAAAAAAGATTTTTTCCTTGCTTGTCCAAGTTAACGTTGCGAATTAACAAAAATGAAAAAAAAAACAAAGTTCTATCAAAATTGTGAGTCTGTTATGTCGGTGGTGACGAAAGACAGACAAGACGCAGCGCTTGACGTTGATTTTATTTTAATTAGCGTGACCGAGGTTTTTAAAAAAAAAAACCACCCGCTCTGATACCATTAATATGTACCATCTAAAAGAAAGATAACGATTTGGAAGAACGTGCTGGACCGAACTAAGATTGTACATACATAAGAGAAATAAAAAAAATTATTAAAAGATATTACAATGAATTATGGACTGTAACCTTACCTTATTTCAAGCTGTTTTCAAACACCTGAGTTAGCTATTTACAGGAAATCACAATAAATACAATTCACATAATAAACAGTTTGTTTATTAAACTTTACTTTAAATTAATATATGTATATATATTTAAAAAAAAAACTGATATGCCCTTAAGAGAAAACAACGAAAATTTAGATGCCCTTATTGTACAAAAAATCCCTCCCCTAAAGTAAAATTTGAAAACCCTCCCTATTTATGATCAAAATAAAAAAATACAATTTGTTACATTTACAAAGTTACAAAATTAAATACATTTTACCATGGTTTTACTAATAACTTTTATTTCGTTGGGCAACCTTAATACTAAGCAAAAAATTTAAATAATAAAAATAATGGAGTTTAATTTTATTGAGATCTCTCTCATGTAATAAATAAATAAAAAAACAATTAAAATTTTGAAATAATCCCTTTGGGGTTGTGAGGTCTAAAAATGCATGCTATTCCATCCAAGTTTTATTTAATAAAAGAAAATGTTCGTTTAAAGCCATTGTTAAATTAGTATCTGTTAAAATAGCCTTTGTTGGTTAATTAATTTTTAAAAAAAAGAGTAATAGCTCATTTCAAAATCAAGTATAATTTAAGAAATATGTGAGATCAGTGATATTGCACTTAAGTTATTATTGTTACACAAATTGTTCTTTGCAAAGACGGTGGAATAACAGATATGTTCAAAGTTCAGTTCATGTAGAAACACAGGTGATTCTTGTACCAGTGGTTTTCACTGGTAAGAAAGAGATGATCATTTCCGACGGTTCACGTGTCACAATTAATTCACTTCACATTATACAAAAAGCACTACTTCGTTTGATATCACATTGAATTTACGAACGACTATTTTTATCTAAGCATAACTTACTATTTTTTTATCTTTACTTTTCATTAACGAAAGTATTAATTTGACGTGTCGTTTTGAAGGCCAGGCCATCTTGTAAAATTAAAGAAGAGTGAGACGTAGTTGCCTACCTGACTCGATAGAAGTCGTCGCGCATGTGCTGTACAGTGCTCTATAACAGCTGTTTTTGTGTTGTCTATGTTAGATGCTAGATCGGGTGAGGTTACAGTTTAATCTGTATTTACAATTTGATATGCATTCATTACAAACGTTACAGTTGTATTAAAACTAGGAACTCTAAAGACAAACTTTCATCAATGATGCTAACATTAAAATGATGCCACATTAATAATTTAAATAATTTTCATATCAATGCGTTGCTGTAAAAAGCTTATTCAAACCCAGGCCTGTAACTAACCCGAGATTGATAAAACAAAACACTTATTTTAACTTAAAAGTTAAATAAATCTTAATTACATTTTTTTAAATAAATGAGCTAATGCCGATGGCATATTCCTATGTAACCCTCAAAATAATCAATTAAAATTAAGAGACAATACTTCAAGAAGTAACCTATTATAACTTTTGTATTAAAATTTTGTTCTCGATTTAATAAATCAAATCATATTATATTTGTCAACCTATTTGAGTGTTTGATTCAATAGTAGTTAGAAGAAACAATTATTTTTAGAAAATACTATTTTTAAATAAAAAAGAGGGTTATTTATAGGCTGTTTGAAAATTTCAAACCTAAATTACTCAAAAACCGTACATTTTAACAAAAAATGTCAAGTCACCTTTTGTGTATTTGATTCCCTATCGGATGATGAAACTGTAAAAACAATCAGATAAAAGATAATAGTCAAGTTATGTGTAATAATTTGTTTGTTCAACCCGGCATCATATAACAACACAGTAAACACAACAACATTGTATGTACATAAATGCTGTTATTTTCTTTAACTTAACTATTATCCTTTATTCGGTTGTTTTGATAGTTACACCATCCGATAGGGAATTAAAAGGGATAAAAAAAAGTGTCTTGAAATTTTTTGTTAAAATAAACAGTTTTTGAGTATTTAGGATTGAAATTTCAAACCGCCGCCATTTTTAAACGTATGTTTGGATATAATTGTTTATTTTTCTTAAGATCATTAACCTTCGTTTTTTTTTCATTATTAGGTTAACCTTCTGCCAAGTTTGAACTTAATCGGTTAAACATTCTCTAGATATGAATGATTTTGTAAAAAAAAAAAAACTCTGCTTATCTGGAAAACAAAGCTTTTCTGGACCTATGTTCATATGAAATTTTTTTCTTATTTTTAGATATATAATCAGTTTCTAAAGTATTATCCGTTCCACCTGAAAAACCCTGTATATTTTTTTACATTATTTGGATTTTTTTCCTAAAACTATAGAAAAAGAACCATATTAATAAAAACTATTCAATATTATTTATAAAAAGACATATACACCAAAATATTTTTTAATACAATCTCGATTGTAACTGCGCAGTTGTACCAGTCGTCTGACAATTGCCGGCAGTTCAGCCATTTTAATTTTTGGATTGTTTTTAAGGTTGTGCCTAGATTTTTGTTAGTTTTTAGTATTATTTGAAGTTGTCAATATGAGTAGATGGGAAGATGAAGAAATTTTACGTTCTAGTGAAGTGAATAAACAGGTTGGATAAGGATAGCGATAATGTTACTTGGGGAAATCTATCCAAGATATACTGAAAAAAAATTATAAACATACTAGCTGAATACCCGTGCTTCGCTACGAGGATTTTTTTGCATCACGATGTTACATAGTTGTAATATTTTTCTCTCATTTTCTTCCATCTTTTATTTCACGAAAATTAATTATTACATATATATTTTCAGTTAATTTGGTATTTCGGTATTCAATCGTCTTCGTCACGTATGTGGGCTGAATAAATTAAACATTAAAGAATAAAGAATTTTTAAATATTTTCTTAAAATTAATAAGTGATAAATTTCAAGCTGTCTGTCTTTAATTAAAAAATACCAATTATTATTTTTTGCTTTTAGAAGCTGTTATCACATTTTCAAACCTTAGCTGCACGTAACAAAATGTAAAACTGGTTTACTTTTCACGTGTTTTTCAAGAAATAAATAAAAAATTTCAGTTTTCTGACTGTAAGGTAAGTATAACAAACAATATTAATTGTTAAAGCGGTTGTTTCAAACCTTAAAAGCCAAATATTTTAAAATCATTTCTTAGTGCGCCTCTAGCGCCTATGCGCAATACGTGTACCAAATTTCACGTTCTTAGGTGGTACCGGTATTCAATTAATATTTATAGTTTTAGGGGTTGTTACTACACTTTCACCCATTTAGCAGAACGTGACAAAATGTAAAAGTGGTGATTTTTGTATATGTATCTTGTAAGAAATAAATGTACAAAATTTCAGCTTTCTAGCTTTAAGGAAAGCTATATTCAATTATTATATATATTTTTTGTGGTTGTTACTACTTTCACCCCTTAGCAGAAAGTGAAAAAATGTAAAAAAGGTTTATTTTTTTATATGTATCTTGTAAGTAATAAAAGTAAAAAATTTCAGCATTCTAGCTTTAATACAGCGAGTTGTTTATTTTGTTAAAAGTGCGGAGCAGTTTCATATTTGTTTAGTGTAATTTACTGTGCTTTTTAATGGTGTCTTCCTCTAAATGAATTAAGGGAAGTATATTTTTCAAAAATTTATTCTTTTAGGGGTTGCTTCCACCCTAAAATGCCAAATACTTCAAAATCCTTTTGTAGTGCGCCTATGAGTGTACCAAATTTCACCTTCGTAGGTAGTATGGTTTTTGAGGTATATAATAAACAATATTTATTTATTTAGGGGTTGTTTTAACCCTTGAAGGCCAAGTATTTTAAAATCATTTCTTATTGCAACTCTAGTGTCTATGAGCAATACGTGTACTAAATTTTAAGTTCATAGGGGAAAAGGTTTTTGAGATCTATAACAAACAATATTTATTGTTTTATGGGTTGTTTCAAGGCCACCCTTTTCACCAGGGGTATAAAAAATAGCTTACGACCTATTCTCAGACCTACCAAATATACACAAAAAAATTTCATAAAAATAGGTGAAGCCGTTTTGGAGGAGTTCGATAACAAACACTGTGACACTAGATTTTTATATATATAGACTAGCTGAATACACGAGGTTCGCTACTGGGAATTTGTTTTGCATCAATATGTTGCATAATTTTTAATATTTTCTCTCATCTTTTATTGCACAAAAGTGAATTATTACATAATATTTTTAATCAGTTTGGTATTTATTCACTGGCGGCCCATCAATCGTCTTTGTCATGGTATTTGGACTGAATAAATTTAATCAATTTAAAATTAAAGAGTTCAGAGTGAAGAGCGTCTTCTTTTTCAACTGCTAAATCTATAGACTGTAAATCACAGTCTTAGCTGGATGTTGCACAGCACTCATGTCTTTATGCGAATCCATAGTTCGGGATAATTTTGATCATCTTACATCTTTAAATATTTTTGTAAAATTAATTAATGAGTTCCAAATTTCATCTCTCTAGCTTTAAGGGAAGAATACCAATTAATATTTATTGTTTTTAGTGGTTGCTATCACATTTTCACCCCTTAGCACCACGTAACAAAATGTAAAATTGGTTTATTTTTATATGTATCATGTAAGAAATAAATGTACAAAACTCCAGCTCTCTAGCTTTAATAAAAGTGTAACAATTACTATTTATTGTTTTAGGGGTTGTTACTACATTTCTACCCCTTAGCAGAACGTTACAAAATTTAAAACTGGGGTATTTTTATGTATCTTGTAAGAAATAAATGTATAAAACTTCAGCTGTCTAGCTTTAAGGAAAGTAAAACAAACAATATTTATTGTTTTAGGGGTTTTTTCAACCCTTAATGGCCAAATATTTTAAAATCCTTTCATAGTGAGCCTCTAGCGTCTATGAGGAATACAGACAACTCCCGATTAAACGGGATTGGTTTATACGGTTTGCGGCTCAACCAGGATCGTCAACCGGGCCGAGAGACAAGAGAGGTGGTGGGGCGAGAAATAAAAAAAAAAAAATGCGGGTGACAGGAGGGTGGGTGGCCTTGTAGCAAACGAATAACGACTAACACGAAACTGATGCTACTGTACTGCAATCACGAGTAGCAGTTCCTGTTATTGACGTAACATAAGTGCCAAAAGTGACACACGGCACAGCTCTGAGTTACGTCGAAGGCTTTCTTGACTACTTAGACGGTCAAGGTAATGCATTATTATGTGACAAGCTCGTATTACGAAAAATAAGATCCACTATTTTGAAAAAAGAAGCAAACGCAAATAAACAAAAAACTCTGACGGACTATTTTCATCGTGTTTAAACATTGTAAATAATATATTGCTGTACTGCTATTTCAATCTAAATAATACAGTGTTTGTAGTTTTTTATACGGTTCAGGAGTGATTAAAGGTACAGTATATCCGTAATGTTTATAATTCTTGCATAATACCTTGTATTTGTGCCCTATACTTTAACGAATTGCTTTAACCGGGATTTCACATTATCCGTGAGTGTCTTGCCGGTAATTATCCCGGATAATCGGGAGTTGACTGTATGTGTACCAAATTTCATGTTCTTAGGCGGTATTCAATTAGGAGTCTTATATTTTTAGTTTTAGGGGTTGTTACTACATTTTCACCCCTTAGCAGAACGTGACAAATTATAAAACTGGATTATATTTTATATGTATCTTGTAAGACATAAATGAAAAAAATTTTAATCTCTAGCTTTAAGGAAAGTATACAAATTAATATTTATTGTTTTAGGGGTTTTTCCACCCCTTAGCAGAACGTGACAAAATGTAAAACTGGATTATATTTTATATGTATCTTGTAAGACCTAAGTGAACAAAATTTCAGCTCTCTAGTTTTAGGAAAGTATAAAAATTAAAATTTATTGTTTTAGGGGACGTTACAACCCTAATCACCTAGGGCTATAAAAAATAGCCTACGACCTATTCTCAGACCTACCAAATATACACATAAATTTTATAAAAATCGGTGAAGACGTTTTGGAGGAGTTCGATAACAAACACTGCTTCACGAGATTTTATACATAAATATATTTATACATTTTCATTCTCTTTCCTGAATTTTTAGCTAATTAGAATAAAATGTTCATGATATTTTGTATTGCAGAGATTTCATGTAGTAGAACCTAATGCGTCAATTTGATCAATATAGCCTACATTAATCACGTAACCAGTTTTTAAATTTTAATTTTGTCTACATGTAAAGCAAATAAAAAATACCAATATGTGTAAAAAAAATATGTGTTTATTATTGAATGATATGACAATTTGTTAGCAACAACACCACACAAAATTTACTACATTTTTAAGCCATTCAAAAGTTATTCCAATAATTTTAGTAAATACTTGCGTAAACCACAAAATAGACTCTGGTAATCTAAAGCTATCCTATGGGTTTAAGTGCCGGTCTCTAAAGGGTTAAGCTCAAAGTAGAAAGTGCACAGCAGCCAACCGATTTTATGATTATAGACTACTATAATATTATTTTAATAGAAGTATTATCTATCCAAAAACACTGCTTAGAAAATATATTTAATTTAAAGTATTAATGATTTCAAAAAATATATAACGAACACAGTTTCTCACAAAAAAATGTTTAATAGTTAATCGCATTTCAATCACTAAGTCATAATCATTGGTTATAATTTATAACTTGATGACCGTAGTTTTAACTTTGTGAAAGTTGAAAATAAATAATTGTAGGCTATAACTTTGATTATGAGATTAAATAAATGTATCGCCTAAATGCAAGTAAAATACTGAATGTAATTAGAATTATAAACGTGGCTTGATTGAATCTTGTTTCAATCTTGCTTTTTTATTAGAAGCAATAGAATAAACAAAACATACAGTTCTTCCAAAAACATTGTCTATAGTTCAATAAACTGTTAAAAGTTTAAAAAACAGTAAAACTAAACTGATTGTCGAAAGTTTAGCTCGTCCGTTTTGAAGCCAATAGCATGAGGACAGCCTCAAAAAATTGTTTAAGTATGTTACAAAAAAATAATACTTTAAAAAAAGAATATACATTCTATTTTTTTCTCAACAGAAAACCTCATTTTACTGGATTATACTATAAAATAAAGAATTTACTTTGTTATTCATGCCATGTGTTTAATTTCAGAAAGCTGCCCAGTCATTATCAGTAGTTTTTGCTACGCAGTATGATTTGTCATTTTTCCCTGATCCAAGCTTTAATAACTTCCTATAACTTTGTGTTCTGTTTAGTTCTGGGAATATGTACTGAGGTTTTTTATTTTAAAATTTTTTATTTGTATCCTACAGATGACAATAGCAACTTAGTAGGAGGAGAAGTTTGGCTCGCTTGTGGCAATTCAAGAGCTGATCAGCTAGTTGTTAGTGGACGAGCATGCATCCAGTACTCCACACTCACTGTCACTGATTGTCCTACTGCAGGATGTCTAGTAGATAACTTTATATGGCTGGGGGATACCCTTGGGCAGATACATGCTTTTACGTGAGTACATTTAACAAAAGCAGATCAATTATTTGAGTGACTATTCTTATAATTAGGGATGGGTCGATTCTCAAATTTATCGATTCCGATTCCAAGAAATCGATTCCCGATTCCATTGATTCCAATTACCGTAATTGTAAAGGGAAGTAAACATTGTTATTTAATTTTTACTGCATGGTTTTTTGACTTTAATGTTATTTGTTATTGAACTAAGAGGAACTTACATAAAATTGCCGATTTGGGTTCATTAAAAAATGTATACATTTTTTTTCATTGTACTGCACCGAAAAATCTGTTTTGTATACCTGTGCACATAGACGTAAAAAACACAGACATGCAAGTCCTTATTTTCCATGCACAATACTGTAAAATCAGCTGTGTAGGGATCAGTAAATTTATTGTTCTCCAGCTGATTTTACAAGTATCAGTTTTAAGTAAACAGCTTATTTTACAAATGAGGCGATGATAACCACACAGGTTTTTCGCCTTTTAAAAAAATATATTTATTTTATAAATAAGAATAAACATCAGTGTTATGTAAACAGCTGAGTGATTTGGTCAATGGAAATATAACAGAAAAATCAAACAAGTTTAATTGTCTTTTTCTTTTTTTTATATATAAAAAGATGTTTTGATTAAAAATATGTTGCTTTTTCGGTGTAGTATAATGATAAATATCGTACTGCGACGAACCGACCACCCGCTTCTCACCCTCACCCAAACTTTAATTATTTTAATCTAATTAAGAGAATTTTACCCTGTTGGCTAGCTCTATCTTCCAGGGTATGAGAAAGTGGCTGGTCTCGCAAGAAATATTATTCTTGGAATAATATTATTTATTTATTGTTTTTTAAAAGAATTTTACCAATGATTATAATGATTTGAGCCTCGACTCCTTTCAGGATCGTGCCGTTTGGAGAGCTGTATATATTTTGTGTAGCAACTTATATTCTAAACTAATGTTAACACTCATAAAATGCGATTGTCGGCGAATTCAGGACCTATTAATAATAATGAAAAGATTTTTTGTGATTTAAGAAATATATTATTTCTTAGTTAATTGTTTTAATGTTTAAACCAAACATACATATTAATTACAACCTTACATAAAAATAAAAACTTGAAATAAAAACTCTTCTTATCAATAATCTCATAAATTTATATATATACAATATTATTTAATTGACTTTAAAAACGTAGACTGTTGTGAGAGATAGATTTTAATGAATTTAAGTTTTGCTAGTTATGTTTTCCACAAGTATTTTATTAAACGAAATTAAAATGCCATGCTGCAATATTTAAATAGGATGTCACTGACTATACCTTGTGCGAGACTATTTAATATAGCATTCCTACTAGGTGTTCCTGTAGGTCTGCGAGGTTCGCTGATGCTGACAAGTACCATTGTTGGCTCAAGATGTTTTCCCAGCCTGGCACGTCTAGTTTCTTTTAGAGAAGTCTTGTAGATTGATCTAGATGAGTCCTGGAGTCTTGTAGCCTGCAGTAGCTGGCATCCTGCACTGACAGTCTTGTTGTACGTCTAGTTTCCTCCTATGAATGACGAAGTCCCTGAAGATTCTGATATCGACAACTGATTCTATGGTGTCATCGGCTATGCTAATTTTTTCATATAGCTGTTACTTCTATTCATCGCTAACTGTTTCTAGACTTTAACATTTGGTGATAGAAAAAATAAACTGTGAATCTACTTCATTCCTGTAGGCTATCTAGTATGGAAGCGTGGAGATAGCACGCGAGTTGACTTTCTAACTCCTGTAGAGAAGTGTGGAGGCAGTATGTGAGTTCTTTTGCGACTGCCGAAGCGTTTGGCCCGATTTCTTCATCTCCCTTTCATGGGATAAACTGTTCGGCATTGCTAGGGGTAGAAATAACTGTTCAACTGCCCAGGGTTCAAAATTACGGATCACTAAGGTTCAGGGGATTATAATAACAGAAAACAAACAAGTCCGTACGTTTTACAATTTATCATCTAGTGGTTCAGCGCTAGACTATTCTTTATTATATTCTCTACAAACAAAACTACAATGAATACCTGATTCCTTTAACACTAATCAATTTTTATAACCTAATTAATCAATTTGACCCAA
Source organism: Philaenus spumarius (assembly GCA_018207615.1). NCBI lineage: Eukaryota > Metazoa > Arthropoda > Insecta > Hemiptera > Aphrophoridae > Philaenus > Philaenus spumarius. The sequence goes on from JAGFPH010000467.1 coordinate 488,296, forward strand.
GACGAAACACTCACAGAAATAGCTATGTTTGTATAATTCTGGCTTGAATGAGCTTCTACTTCAATTTAAATAAAGAAACAACTTAAACACTTTAATGATGGATATCTGACAAAATGTTCACCTACCTATTTACCAAAGTTCTCTATCTGGAATGCTCGTGGCCCAAAATGTTCACTTTCCGACCAGCAGCGTTTCCTCTGCTTCACAGGAAAACTAACTCTGTCCCACAGAGTCTCCGCCCGGCACACAAAAATACTGGTCCTGGATCTAGGTCAGTATGACCCTTTTATAGTTTGTCAGATTATCCAATTGCTTCTTTGTAAGTGTGTCTTGTTCGAGCCAGCTATTTCATAACTTTCTGCTCTATTACACAATGATGCTCCACTTTATGTGTCTTCGTCTTGGGCTAGTAAATTCTAAACTATTCTAAACTTTATTTTAATTATATTTATTTCTTAAATCTACCCTCTAATCTTAACAGCATGTAAAACTTCCCCCACTTTCGATTTTTCTTTTCCTTATATCTCAACGATTTCTTTGTTTATAATTTTTATATTATTTTTCCCGTATTCCGAACACTTCGTTTATTTATTATTAATTTTAAAATTAGCAAAGTTTTGTTAATTATATTTTTCTAATTACTGTGGTTTTAATTTCTTAGGGTTGGCATGCCCCGTCCTTCTTACTGTAAACTCGTCAGATCCAAAGTGCAAATACCGAGTCCTGTTAACTTCTGCTTGATTCCTGGTTACACTTTTTTCTTGAAAACTTGTATCTCCCGTTCCCATCATTCTATCCTGGAACGGTTTTCGGAAACTTCTGCTTCTTTCTTCTAGAACCCTCCAAAAACTTGATTCGTTGTTCTACGACATCGCGTTTAGAAGTTGCGGCTGTTCGCAATTTCTTCTCTTTCACGCTCGCGAGTTTCCACGTCTTTGATTTTCCGGTACTTTTCTTCCTTGATTATTTTTGTAGAAGTCCTATCATTGATTTATTTGTTTTCCATTTTACTTTATCTTACTTGGTTCTCAAGTTAGGTAAACTTTAGTTATTGAAAATTCTTTCTTTTTAGTTAACCTCCTTTTTAACCGTTTTTAATTTAATTCCTCTAGGCCCTATCTCTTTTAAGTCTGTACACTTCCTTTATTGATTAATAACATTTTCTTAAAATTTAGGTTGTATTAATGCCTTTTTATTCCTTCAAAAATTACTTTAATTAAAACCTTGAACATTATTTAATATCTATTAACATATTATACTGTTGAAGCTGAGTTTTGGCTATATTACTTATTAATTCCCCTTGCCCTAGCTGGTTTACTTTTATAAAAACTTTTATACTTTTACTTTCTCACTATACTATAGTATAGACAAAGTATAGTGATCGCAAAAAAAATCGATGTTGAGATTTTTGTTAAAATATCCGTTTTCGGACCCCCTGAGTCCAAAAAAGTGGTTTTTACAAAATGTCTGTCTGTATGTATACAAAGCTAGAGCGAAAACTATTCGATCGATTTCGAACAAATTTGCACCAAACATGTCAATTAGGTCTATATAGATGCACGAAAAAGGGTTTTGAAAAATGTTGAAAAACAACCCCCTTTTTGGCCAAAAAATCAGTTATGTTTTTACGGCTCTAAAGATTTTGATCGAATTTGGCGTACTTGTAGCCCTTAATGTACTCTACCATATGCAGAAAACCATATTTTTCTAAAAATTCTTGTTTAGCTAATAATAATTATAATAAATGATTTTTGGTGGTTTTTTTGGATAAAAGGGGGTTGTTTTTCAAAATCATTTTTCGTGCATCTATACAGGCCTAATAGACGTGTTTTGTGCAAATTTGTACGAAATCGATCGAATAATTTTCTCTCTAGGTAATAATAATAGTATTTATTAGTTAATCTCCTAATTTAAATATGTTTGTGAGAAAGTATGTGCCAGTTTTTGGTACCGTTTTTCTTATTAATATTAAAAAACATTACAGGAGTAACCTTTACCCTTATCATTTTAAGCTAATCATTACTTTTTCCAAAACTCTCTTTATATTAAGTTTTATGACTATTCTTATTTTTTTGTTTTGTTTTAATTAAATATTTAAAATTGTAAAAAACTCAAGTTTTGGTTTTTTATACCTTTTTGTTTTTATTGTATCTTTTTTATTCGATATTTTTTTAATTTTATTCAGACATTAACAAATAAAATTTTTAAACAAAGAACTAGTCATGTTTTGACTAACAACGTTTGAATCTAGCAAGATTAACAATATTGCACCACTATGTCCTCCACATGAAGTGTTCGTTTGATGAATTTTGCATTTATGCTTACTATTCAGGCAACTCGAAAGGTTTTAGTCTTTTGAGTCTTCTTATGTTTCCCTCTTGAAGAAGTAGTTTAGCAGCTTCAACGTTTGGGTGTTGATGGAGCCTCTCCTGATGTTTTTTGGCACACTTCTTTACTACACTTGCCACTGTATCCATTTGAAGATCTCTATGGATGTCGCTATTACGGGCGTACCAAGGAGCATTTACAATTCCTCTAAGTACTTTATTCTGAAAACGTTGGACAATGCTCTGATTGCTGGTTTTAGTGCATCCCCACAGTTGAATACCATATACCCAACTCGGCCTCAGTATTTGTTTATAGAGCATGAGTTTGTTGTGAATGGATAACTGAGATTTTCTCCCAATTAACCAGTACATTTTCCTATATTTCAGTTGAAGTTCTTCCACTTTCTTTTTAACATGCACTTTCCAAAATTAAATTATTAAAAAACTTTATTTGCATTTATTATTCTACTTTATTCTTTGAGTTCAAATATATAAAAATATCCATTTTGAAACATCTTTTAATTTTTCATTGTTCCAATAGGCTTGTCTAATTTCGTTATACCTTGTTCACCGAGAGTTTAAAGTGAAGCACCTCCCCCTACAATATTTATGAGCCAGGCAGACTGTGTCATACGCGGACCTATCTCAGGGATGAACGTGAACGTTAGGGTGGGCTAGTGAAGGCAAAGTTTGTTTACTAAGTACTACTGTGAATCATACGCAGAGTCGCCCGTCTCACACGTGAAGTTCGTTTTTCTCATTGGCCTAATCCCTAACGTCAGCCATTGTAAGGTGGCGCTTCACTTTAAGCTCTCGGTGAACAATGTATAGCCAAATTGGACTTTACATTGCTTCATGTTCAGAATTGATTAGGCCTGTCTGAAGGACTTAGTATATTTCAACCAAATTAAAAAATTAAATCGTCTTGAGCGGATAAGCTCTGCTTAGACCGTCTCAGTACATCACTTGTCTGGTAAGTTTTTCCCTGTTTGCACATGCCATAGAAGTACCCGGTTCAAAGCCATGTGGTGGATTCTACCGTGGGGTTGGTGTGCGAAGCACGCAATGCATTTTGTATTGAAGATACTCCCAATACGGGGGTTGGCGTGCGAAGCACGCAATGCATTGTGTATTGGAGATACTCCCAATATGCTGAATGGTGTGCGAACCATTTTGCAGCTATTCAGCACCGTCGTGAATAGACTTATTTCCCAAATTGTTGGTTGAAACCCTAAAACATAGGCCTATAAACTTAATTTTGGAAATTTGCTCAACTCACGTCAGCAGTTCAGCTGCGTGGTCGAATTATTTATTTCAATACTAGTAAATCCCCATGAAAAATCACAGGCGGATTAATTAGATGCACATCAGAAATAGTTTATTTATACAAAATACTATTTTTTTTTTTAAACAACACCCTTTATCTAGGTGTGGTGAAAATTAATAATACTGTTTGTTTACATATGTTTATGTTATCAAATATGTTCAATTCTTAATAACAATTTAATGTTTACAGTATTTTCATGCTAACAGTTATGTCTAGTTTTAAGATGAATAAAACCTAGATTCATTTTGTAAAGGGTTTCTGTTCTTTGGTTCTTAACCTTTAAATAATATCAATACTCTTTATAACTCACTATTAATCAGGCTGCAATACTTTTACAAAACTTAATCAATTATTGTGTGTTGTAGGATTGGGGACTACCAACATGTGTTCAGCTATACACTAGACCCTTCCGACACTTCTAGTGTTACAGCTTTACTACATCTGTCTAAACAGAACAGAGTAGCCGTAGGATTAAGTAATGGCAGAATATTCCTTGTACGTAGTGACGCATCACCTTCGGCACCTACGATGGGAGAAGGTAGTTTTGTGATGAGTGAACTAGGTAGCAGCACTGTTCTGCATGCAATTACTGCTGTATATAGAGACGACGGAAAGTAAGTTATGATTTCAGTTTCAAAACTTTTCTGTTTCTTTTCAGACAGCCAATTCAGTAATCACAATGGTCCTGATGAATAATATTCTTTCTACCTTCCCTGATCCCAGACCCGCGATGCAGATATATTTCCAACTTCTTTAATGATAATAAACATGTCATATGATTTAACCTAGTTTATTTTGTAACCTTGTGACTATAATAAGAACAATAATCATGAAGCTACCTGACAGTGTTGCCATACTATTAACACTAATAACAAAAGCTTACTGATAGTGTTGTCAGATCTACCAACAATAATCACAAACGCTAATTGACAGTGTTGCTAGATGCACTACAATCATCACAGAGATTATTCCCATGGAAAATAATATTCTAGGATAAATCCTTAATTATTCTCTTTTACATTATATAGTTTATATATTATCATAAACAAGACGATTTTGAGTGTCTAGGTTTGAAGGGTTACCAAGAGCTAAATGATATTCTGTGATAAAATTATAAGTAAAAGCTAGCATTTTCTAAACTTTATTGAATAGAAACAAAGTAAACCTTTGATTAGTTTAAGCAAATACTTGTATCTCCAGCAAACTAGCTTCCATGCTAGAAAAATAAGCAGGTATTTATAGTTGTTATTTGTTGTATAACAAGCAAATTTTTAAAGTTCTTAACATTGGCACATCTTAATTTTTTATTTACAAGGATTGTCAGAATTAATAGGGACATTGTCTTTGATAGGTTTTAATCAATTTTTGTACAAATTATTCACAAATGTAAACAAAACCATGACATACTTAAAATAAATACAAATCAACCTATTTTAAGTTATTTTTGGTCATATTAAACTTGGTACATACAGTCCTCGCTAAGCCATTCCGACGCTCGTTTTCTATGTAAATTATATTTAGAACAATTCTGCACATTAGGAAAATCATTGTCTTCACAGAGTAGTCTTGCTTGACAACTAACACTTCTTTTTCTGCGCGTTTGTTTAATTATTTCCTCGCTGTTCTTAAATTCAAAATGAATTGGTGTTTCTATTTTATTTTTACACAAATCCATACCGTCTATTTTACACATCGGAGTTTTTAATTGATTTCCATACAACTCTAGTCTGTCTATTTTACCCAACGGAGGGAACTGTCTATGTTCAAATCTGTTACATATTGGTCCACTACTGTTTGAGCTTATATCGCTTGTATGTGAGTTGATACATTTTAATCTTGTTGTTTCAATTCCCGACACATTTAGTTCATCAAATTCATTTGTAAATTTTGTTTTTACTGATGTGTAGGGATAATTTTTATTCCCCGTTTTAAAAATTAAATTTTGTTCATACAATACCGGCCGTTCAGGAGCGACGCTGTGTTCAAAATTTCTGTTTTCATACTTATTTATTAATATTGTCAGATCAAATACGCTGCTCTTCAGATGCTCAATATCGTCTTTAATTGGCTTTAATTCTTTTTCAAAATTGAGTAACATATTTAACATGGTATTATTGTCAGCAAATTCTTTCTTTTTTTTGTCGACAAATATTTTTTCTGGATTCAGATCCGGTTCACCATAATATTTCTCGGTGGAAATTAAAGTTACATCTTCTTTTGAAGTTGGAATTAAAAGTGAATTTCTTGACCTGTTAAAAGCCCCAAAAATGTCTTGATTTTTTACCGCTTCCATAGAACTTTTACTGTAATTTTTTTCTTCGCTAATATGTGAAGCACTCCTATATTCTCCTGTATCTATTAAAGTAAACATTTGAACAGGAGTTGTATTTACAGTTAACAGATCGTCAGAACTTCTTATTTCATCTGTACTGTTATTTATGAAATTTCCTCTTGTTGCTCTAAATTCTTCAGGACTTGGATCAAAATGAGAACGTTTGAATATAATGCTTTTCTTTAAAAATTGACCGCAAGTTGGTGCCAACTCTTCTACTGTTATTACAGAACTACGACTTTGTTCAATATTTTTGTCACTTGCAGCGACATTTCCTTTAATTTCAGACCCACTTTTAAATGATACTTTTTTTAGATCACCAGAACTTGTCGAACTGTAATTTTTTGTAGGAAGGAATTTTACTTTGAAAAATGAATTTGGTTGAAGTTGAACGACCTGTTCTGCTTTTGTGCTTCCACTTTGGCGGATGTTATTTTGTAAAAAGGGCAATTCACTATCAACATTGTCTGATACAATTGATTTCCGTCCATCTTGTATACAAGGAGGTGTTCCGCTGAAAGAATTCTTCGAACTTTCATTACTTTTACAAAGTTTTGTTACATCTTGATTTTCTGAAAATGAAAATGTATGATCTTGATTAACTTTATTTAAACTGTCATTTGACTCTGATAGAGTTTTAATGCAGTGTACTGATTTCTCATTGTTATAAAATATACTACTTTTTCGTATATAACTTATATCATTCGAAAGTGAAATGTTTTTACACCTATTTTGTTTTTTCTCCTCATTTTTTTTAACTTGGAACGGGATTGAAGGTTCTGTAAAAGATTTGATTTTTGTAGCACTATATTGAGTTAACTCACAATTTACTCTACTCAGACCATAGTTTGTACAATTTTCTTGTATTATATCATTCTTTGATGAAGATAAAACTTGTTTTGTTAGATCTTGTTTTTCTGAAAATGATGACAGATTATCTTGATTACCTGTATGTAAACTGTCATTTGACTGTGATGGAGTTTCAATGCAGTGTACTGATTTCTCTTTGTTATTAAATATATTACTTTTTTGTACAAAACTTATATCATTTGAAAGTGAAACATTCTTTGCTGAAGGTGAAACTTCCTTGCTTTGTAAAGAGTCTGAACATTTTAAATTTGTGTTCAAAACTGTTTCATGGTTTGTTGCTTCAGGGTCATTCCCACTGTAAATATTATCAGTCAGTACCTCTAGAAGAGCGATAATCGATGCAAAGCTTTTACTCGTATCCAAGCTTATCAACGTCTGCACTGCCGCTGGTACTTGTTCTAAATTATCTTTTAACTTTCCTTTCTGGTTCGACTTATTAAAAGTGAATTTAACCATTGGATTTGTATTTAATTCTAAACTTTTAGATTCATTTATATTTTGAAAGTTATCAAATAGTTCTTCGTGTGTTTGCCTAATTTCGCTGTGATTTTTTTCATTTTGTTTACCTGATTTGTTTTCTTTATTGTTCTGTGATACAATATAATGTGTTGCCAATATATTCCCAATAGGATTAAATACTCGATGAGAATTAAGAAAGAAGTCCAAGTAGTTCACATTGTAGGCTGCGTTAGTTTCAGTATATTGTTGATTATATGGATTTGTGTCCTGTTTTTGTTCACCTACCGATGAAAACACATCAGGAATCCACATGAATATAACCAAACATGTTACAATATAGTTAAATTTACAGTTTTGTTAAAGTTACTTAAAATTTCAAAAATACTCGGCCATTTCAAAATAAAGAATTGTAAACAATAGTTTCTTAGCAACAGTAAGATTGTAAATGACAATGTTTTTAATGTTATAACATTTTTTTTTAAAGCAACAAAATTTGTCCATGATATGTTATATTTTTTTATATATAGTATTTAATTATTAATTCGATACTACTTTTTCACCAAAACTAAAAAACAAAATTATACAATCGGGAAACATTTGATGTTTGAAATTTGGATTTCAGTCGTGTGCATGTTGCGTAAATGGAATATAAAGTCGACATATGTTTTGACAGCCACTCTAAGACTTCATCCTTATGCCCCAATTTCAACCACTGTCTAGCAAATTGTTTTGCTATTTTTGCCAACATAATTGTCATTCTTTGTTTATACTACAACCCTCACAATAACTTTACTTTACAATTAAATCTAAATTA
>JAGFPH010000467.1:496434-509643 GCA_018207615.1 Philaenus spumarius
CGTTGTAGTATTTAGTGTTGCGCATAATTGTCGCTAGGTGTCGGGCGTGTATGACGGATTAACTAAATGAATGACATTGCAATTTGACTTCTATCTCTCTCGCTCCAATACGTATTTTTAATCTCGTTCTTATTTTCTTTACAGAGTTAGAGAAATATTTGAATTGTAACATTTAAAAAACACTGCCACACTAAACTAGTTAGTGTTACTACACCTGCATCTCACCAACAAACTGTCAAACAATAACAAACCATCTTCCTAACTACAAAATAATTTAAACTGAATATTAATTACAATTTTTGACTTTAACTTTTTGGAAGTCGAACATTATGTTAGTGAAGGAATAAAACAGAAACGGAGTATATAATTCCTTTATTAGACATAATTTATTAGCACAATGCATTCCACTACAATAACTCATTACATTTGTTTCTATGAAAATATAATAACTTGTTAGAATTCAACATCTACTCAAAAATAAGAACATGTTTTAAAAAAATATTTTTTACCCTTTTAGATAAATGTTATATTTATCAAAGTTATATTCATATTTAAATGTGGTAATAAAAATTCAACAAAACATTTATTCCCTTTTTTAACACTTTATGTTTCTTAAAACTAATTTTAAATATCAAAATTACAACACTTCAATAAAACTTACATTCATAAAATTACGATAACAAAATATACACATAAATACACACACATTTAATATCTGCAATGCTCACCCTTCCATCCATTGATATAACCTTAGCTAGTACAATTAATTTAAATGTGTTATGTATTAATTTCATTTTTATAATAATAGGCTATAATATGGCATCAAGAAACTCCCCAAGGCGTGGAAAGTATTAAACTTCAGTTGCTGCTTTAATATCCCGTTCACGATTAAACAATAATACTAATTATATATATTTATTTTCCACGTACACCGGGTGATCTACCTTGGCTATGTTCGAGCTTGGAATCAGTCTTCCTTTCTTTTCCTTTAAACATGGAACCTAACCTTCACTTTTAAACAGCATAAACATTTATAAATGTAAATAAATGGAATAGAAATGAAAAACAGGTGACACAGAACGAACTTCCACCTCCTAAATTTATTTGGTCTTCAGTATCCCTGTTCCTGGTTCGGTTGGTTCTGTTGTTTGGTCTGAGAAAGCCAGACCATTTGGGCTTTCTTAAAAATCATTAGGCTTCTTCCTTTCCTAATGTTCCTCTCTTTGCAACCACTGCGCTAGCAAGGATCCTAGGGTCCATCCTTTTCATCTGCTAGGGGGTTGACTGTGGCGAACTGAGATAGGTGGGTATATTATATGTTAAAGATATTCCATCACAATGAGCCACTGGGTACTTAATCAGCAGCTAAAAATCTAGTGAATCTCACCCGAGTGAATCGCTGACCAGTGAATCGTTGATACGGCATATAGGGATGGGCAATGGCGTTGTTTTCCGGCAACAGTGTTATAACTTATGACAGCATAGCGATAACAGGTTGCTGCATCTTGTTATTTTAATAACAGTGTTATCGACTGGGACTGACTGTTATTGTTGTGCAAGTGTTTTTGGTGTTTTTGAAGAGTAGATGTTATTAACAGACTTCGTTTTTCAACTATTGTCAAGCTGCTTTTTACTTTACAGTTATTGTAACATCGTAATTATGTTCAAATTATATCTGTTTCTGAGATAATGATTTATATATTTAGAAATAAAACAACATTTAAAAAATCTTATTTTCAAACTGTATGAGAAAATAATTTATTATTTTTTCACAAAATTAGTACCACATAAAATAAAAAAAAAAAGTAAAAACCAAAAATTAGAAAAATATCTAAGTTATTTAATATTTTAGAAAAAATAAATAGGAATCCCTTATTCAAAGCCTGTATTGGGAATTCCTGCAAAAGAAAAAGTTTAGAATCAGAGTGGCCAGCGACCGGGAATTCCGGAAACTATGCATGAATTTTTAACACCAGGAAAAAACCTGGAATTATACTTAAATTTTGTATTGCTGCCGGGAGAAACAAAAATATATTTCCATGTGGTATTTTAAAGATGGGGTAAAACAACTCAAATGTTTCTAATTTTACAATTCATGTCTTCAAATGCCTAACGCCGTGCCACGCCGGAAGTAGATGTTAAACTCTACGCGTGCATCGGACAGAGAACATCGCGTCATCTAACATTGAACTAAGCCCAGTTAGTTAGTTGTCCAAAACTACTAGCGTCTACGGCAGCTTTGAGACCTTGCTAAAAAGCTAACTTACTACTGAAAAGGTGAGAAAGCTCAGTTAATAGCTGCTTTGTAATTCAATGTTTACAGGCTTTGCACTGTAAATAAATATCAGATACCTTACTATCGATATTTGTATTGGTGCGAACCAATTGGTTACAACCAATTTTACAATTACATAAATGTTAACCATTTAATTCAGCTCTAATTGTTAGAAATCGGTAAACAAAACCTTTTTGTTATCCTTGCTTGGTATTATTTTTGACGGTGTTAACAAATAATTGTTGTTCTATTCTATAAGATAATACAATTATTCTAATTTTATATATAATACGAATAAGCCTAGCCTTTTAATGAAACTTGCATTTGTGTTTATTTATAAATAAATTATATTAAAAATAGCCTGGATTGAAGTGAATACAATTATTTGAACTGTTATAAAGTGTACAAATCAGGTTAATCAGAATTTATAAAGTTTTTGTTTAAAAGTGACGTCTAATAAACGGCTTGACACTTACTTCGGCAGGCTAATGAATTAAACAGTTGGTTTGGAAATTTGGCTTCTCCGTCTGATTTGAATTTAAATGTGCCTATCCTTATATATAATTCTGTAAGCGAAATTTTAGATTCAAAATTGTGAGAATTTGGTAAATCTGAGGATGATGGAAGAGGTATAAAATTAAAGGTATAGATTCAAGGTACGAGGGGAAAACTATAAGTTTTTTCTAAAATTAAAAACTAAGGGGGTTTTTGCAGTCCCCGAAAAACGAAAAATCCCCATAAGAAATACATGAGAATTTAAACACGTCTGCTTTGTTTACATTAAAACATTTGGTATTAAATAAATAAATTAAAAAAATAAAACAGCTGTTCTGTAGTTTACATTAAAACATTTTTTATTAAATAAATAAATAAATTAAAAACATAAAATAGCTGTTCAGTAAAATAATATGTCAGTTAATGTAAATTATATTTTTAAACAAAATCTGCTACTTATTAACCTATAAAATATACATGTTGACACACACATAGAAGAGAAACCTTATAAGTGTGATTTTTGGAAGGTTGTGTGGCTGTTCTATTAACTTTTCATACATTAATTATAATTTTTTTAACGTTTTGCATAAATTCTATCATGTTTTCAACTGGGGGAAGACAAGCAAGACGTGGGAGAGTGTTCAGGAATGTAGCGGATAGATGTAATGCAGATCGGCGAGTAAGAGAGCAAATAAATCCACAAGGGAACGATGTCATAAGAAGACCTTTGAAATCTACCCACTTTCAGAAGACCTTTGGAAAATTAATTAATTGTTGTGTCTCATAGTTAAGGTCTTCTAAGCAAGACTTGCAATCACTGTGGAGCATTTCATTTCGCAGAGGAGGCCACAAATGGACATTTCAACGCACGTTGTTACAATGGATTAATTATTATGCCAAAGCCACAGATAAATGACGAACTAAAAGAACTAATGCTGCATGATTCAAATTTCATAAAAAACACAAGGCAATATAACAGTGTAATGGGTTTCATGTCTTTTTCTGCTACACAGAAATATATTCCAGGAAACGACTTTATTGTTTCAAAGCTCAAGGACAAATTCATCGATATATTTCTGACTTATTATCCCTAAATGGTGATTTACCCTCATACGGTCAATTGTATTTCACTGACACATCAGTAGCAACTGATATACGGCTGCAATGGAATGAAAGTAAGAATTTAAAACAAGATACACTGGCTAAGTTAACAAACATACTATCTGTTAACCGTTACGCTCAAACCTACAAAAAAGCAGCTGATATAATTCAGCACCAGGAACAAAACCGCAGCCTAGGAATTCGTTATATCGACAATATTCCAATGGATATGAGAAGATTCAATAAACCTAGTGCTGATGAAATAGCTGCAGTTTTCAGTTCCACTGAGGGGGAGCCAACACAAAACAGTAACGTCGTAGTTCACCACCGACAAGGTATACCCACACTGTTATCGGTTATGAGCCCTCACTGCGACCCAATGGTATATCCCCTTTTATTTCCCTTTGGATGGAAAATTAATTAATTAATTAATGGGATCCAAAATTAATTCACAATGGCCAAAGAAGGCAAATACAACGAGAAAGGCTGACAATGTTACAGTTTGCATGTTATAGATTAGCGATCGGTGAGGGGTTCTCACATATTCATGCCTCAAAAAAACTATTTCAACAGTTTCTTGTAGACATGTACACACGAGTTGAAGGCGAGCGATTAAACTACATAAGTCAGAACTGCGAGTCAAGCATTACAAGGGTCTCCAAGATTTTGTATTGAATAGACCTCAACTTAATAATCTTACTGCAGGTAAAATTGTTGTGCTACCATCTTCATTTAAAGGTAGCCAATGGAACATGATTCAAAGGTATCAAGACGCCAAGGCAATCGTTCAAAAGTTTGGTAAGCCAGATATTTTTTTGACAATTATCTGTAATCCTAATTGGCCAGAGATACTTTCATCTCTTAATGCAAACGAAACCCCAACAGATCGTCCTGAAATTGTTTCTAGGATATTTAGAGGAAAACTAAATGAAATAAAAAGAGATGTATTGAAAAATAATGTTTTCGGAATGGTAAATGCATATGTTTATGTAATAGAATTCCAAAAACGTGGCCTGCCACATTGTCTTATGCTATTGATTCTTGATGAAAGATCAAAGTTCCGAGAACCATTGAATTTAAATATGCCTATAAAGTTATTTTTAGTTATACTTACTGGGTCACAGATAAAAGAAACTTCTACAGATGGCCAACTGAAGGCAAAGATATGCTACAATGTGTGCGAGGGCGAGGGATTAGCAGGGGGAAGAGGGAGTAGTTCGGATTTGAGTCACTAGATCTTTCGCCTTGTAGTGGACAGTCGGTTTCTGAAGATAGATGACGTGTCCGTGACGTCATGAAGTATGAACATCCCCTCTCCTCACTGCCACTGCATAAACGTATGGTAGACAAGAGACGGGTACGGGGGTAAGAACTTCCTTATTTTTATTCTGAACATTTCGCAGTTACGATCAAAAACGTAGAAACAATGTCATGGCTTTCGGTATTGAATGTTCTTTATCCTTATGATTTTTCTTATACAAATTAAGGTAACTACTGTATTGAAATAAGCTGTAGTCTACCAGAAATTGGCACAGACTCTCACAAATTCACCTTTTGAATAATATTAAACCGCTTACAATAGCTTAGAGCCAAAATACAACTGATGAAATAAACATCAACGGACTTTTGACAGTTGTTTATAAAATTTAATTTCAAAAGAAATTAAAACTTAACCGAAATTTATACTGAAATTTTCAATTATAATATAGTCTTAGATCATTTCTAAATCATAGCTTTGAGGTTATGATTAATCCTACAGTGTTTGTTAAAATATTTGTTTCCTAATTTCACAATTTAATTTTAAAATAAAACCAAACAAACTCAAAAAAAGTCCTTATAGATAAACCGATGAAATAAAAATGACAATTCTACATTTTTTTAATAATAATGACATTTACTTTAATTTAAAACAAACCGCACGAAAATCTGTTACATAGATTTCCAGAAATAGGTATAATAGGGTTTTAATCTAGAACCAAAAAATCCCCAAAAGTGTCCTTATAAGAATAAGGGTGAAGTACAAATTACTTTTCATAACTTTTTAAATAATAATAACAATATTCTCTTTTTATTTCAAATAAACAGAACAGAACTCGAGGTGTTTTATACTGATAGGTTTGCGATTTCTTGTTCCCTTAACACCCGGGTTCAAACTCTACTTTACTGTGTTAATAGCAAAGGGACAGATCAATAAAAACAATGCATCCCAGTGGTTCAGTGGCAAAACTTATCTCTCTATATTTATTTGTACAATGCAATAATGGTTTGATACATTAGCCTATACTTATGCTCTACATACATTTCCTTTACTAGATACTACTTTCGTATGACAGACTGAAACAAGAACTCGGTAAACAAAGCTACTGAATTTACTTTAATTAAACTTTCCCGTTAAACTTTTGACTCCAAACTCAATGTGATATCGATAGACTAAGTATTCTGTTACTCACTCGTTCTATTGCAGAACCGGTTTCGTCCTTCAATCTCGTGTAGACTTCTCGTAGTGATGACTTGTCTCTTGCTGTCCAGCCTCCAACCCGTAGCTTCTCAATCACAATACTTGGCCAAGTCCCGGCCAAACGTCCCTAGCTAACTGGCCTAGCTTTCCGGCCCCACACTTTAACAGACTGGCCTAGCTACCGGCCCAACACCTTAACAGACTGGCCTCGAATCTAGATTAGGGTTATGCTTATATAACCCATCTAACTTCCGTGTTGACAAACTACACTGTTCTTCCGTGCATCACAAAAACACTTCCGCCAAGCTCATCCTTCCTTGTTATGCTTCCTTGTTTACCTCTATCTGTCTTACGCAAAGTAATATCTTTACACTAAACATACTAACTCTAATAATTAATATAACTAATATATATTTCTGATCACACACCCCATCAATTCGTAACAATACGTAGCACTAATATAAACAAGTTCGTGTTGCCATACAGAAATTTGACCGGATTTTGTAGAGGATATACTATAGTTCAGTCAATCCGTTCATCCATAGATACAAAAGGAAGTTCAGATTTTTTGGAATGTTGTATGTATAGAGGCACTATTTAAAATTCCAAGTTTTCGACCTCGTCGGTGCTCCGCGCGCGCCACCGGCGACGAAAAACCCCACATTTTTTTACCTAGTTCTAGTTTTTTCTAATTTTTAGCAAGAAGGACTGGTTTGACAAAAATCATTCAGTCCTTTTTTAAAGAACAGTAAATTTACCACAATTTAAAATAAAAATCCACTTCCTGAGTATAATACTTTTCGAATTACAGTCTTTCAAATTGCAAGTAAATTTTTAACCAACTTCAAAAAAAGGAGGAGGTTTTCAATTCAACCTGTTTGTATGCTTTTTTATGTTTGACCAGCGATTACTCCAAAACTAATGAACCGATTTCGATAAACAAAAAATTTTATTGAAAGAGGATTATCCTCCGGTGGTCCCACTCCAGTTTTGTAAGGATCGGCCCAGAACTTAGCTAGTAATTGCCAATACAGTACGTCATTTTGGCGAGAAATTTGAATTTTCAATTAGAATTCATTATATGTTTTTAGCGAATTTCCATATAAAATTTATGGTAAGACCCAAGGTTGGAATTAGCAAATGAGCACCGATCTTGGAGTTTTGGGGTGTCATTAAAAATCATATAGGTATATATGTGTTCGCACTCTAGCGGCCGCATTTTAAGTTCGATTTGGTTCAAATTTGGTAGACATGTTGTCTACGTCGCTCTGTAGCCAAAAAATCCAACCATCGGAAGCACGTTTTATGACCGGAAGTAACTATTTTTAGAGATTTTCCTACGAGAATGAATTTGTTTTTGAGTTTTTTCTACAAATATAAATTTAGGATGTTATTCTGCACATTTTGTTTTTTTACGGACCTTATAGCTCGCTTGGTTCCCCCAAAATCGATCAAAACGTAAAATACCATAGAACTACCCGGTTCGAAACCATGTGGTGGATTCTACCATGAGGTTGGCGTGCGAAGCACGCAATGTATTGTGTATTAAGATACTCCCAATACGGGGGTTGAGGTGCGAAGCACGCAATGCATTGTATATTGAAGATATTGAAGACACTCCCAATATGCGGAATGGCATGCGAACCATTTTGCAGCTATTCAGCACAGTCGTGAATAGACCTATTTCCCAAATTGTTGGTTGAAACCCTAAAACATAGGCCTATAATTTTAATTTTGGAAATTTGCTTAACTCACGTCAGCGGTTCAGCTGCGTGGTCGAATTATTATGTTTGTCCAACGAATATTGCAGAATTAATGAACCGATTTCAATAAATCTTTTTGAAGTTAAAACTTGGAAATGTTTTTTGCGTGGTTATGTAAATGAAATCTCAAGTCACGAATCATCACAAATACCTTGCGTCATGAATCCATTTAAATTTTCTCTAGTGTAATATATTACTGGTTTATAGATGTCGTACCAGCTTAGTTCAGGTAAATAAGTCAAACGTTTTTATAACAGTCGTACCCGGCTTAGGTCAGGTAAATAAGGAAAACTTGTTACAGCTGTCGTACCCGGCTTCGTACAGGTAAATAAGTAAAAAATTTTTATAGCTGCCGTACCAGGATTCGGTCAGGTTAACAAGGAAAACATTTTTTTTAGCTGTCTTACCAGGCTAGTTCAGGTAAATAAGTCAAACTTTTTAAAGCTGTTGTGCCCGGCTTCAGTCAGGTAAGTAAGGAAAACTTATTAAAGCGTTTGTACCCTGCTTCGGTCATGTAAATAAGGGAAACTTGTTACAGCTGTCGTACCCGGCTTCGGTCATGTAAATTAGGAACAGATGGTTATATTTGACATGCGTAAGTTAAAAAAAATGTAAAGATGTCGTACGAGACTTAGTTCAGGTAAATAAATGAAACTTTTTAATAGCTTTCGTACCAGAATTCAGTCAGGTAAATAAGGAACACAATTTTTTAGCTGTCGTACCAGGCTTAGTTCAGGTAAATAAGTAAAACTTTGTATAGCTGTCGTGCCCGGTTTCGTTCAGGTAAATAAGGAAAACTTATTACAGCTGTTGTACTCGGCTTCGGTCATGTAAATAATTAACAGATGGTTATATTTGACATACATAAGTTAAAAAAATGTATAGATGTCGTACTAGACTTAGTTCAGGTAAATAAATGAAACTTTTTAATAGCTTTCGTACCAGAATTCGGTCAAGTAAATAAGGAACACAATTTTTTAGCTGTCATACCATTCTTAGTTCAGGTAAATAAGTAAAACTTTGTATAGCTGTCGTGCTCGGTTTCGGTCAGGTAAATGAGGAAACTTATTACAGCTGTTGTACTCAGCTTCGGACATGTAAATAAAGAACATATGTTTATATTTGTCATACCAAATTTTTTATAGCTGTTATCGTCTTTGGTCAGGTAAATAAGGGAAACTTGTTACAGCTGTCGACCCGGCTTCGGTCATGTAAATAAGGAACATATATTTATATTTGTCATACCAATTTTTTTTATAGCTGCTTTACCCGTCTTCGTTTAGGTAAATAAGGTAAACTTATTACAGCTGTCGTACCCGGCTTCGGTCGTGTAAATAAGGAACAGATGGTTATATTTGACATGGGCCTACACAAGTTAAATAATTTATAGATGTCGTACCATACTTAGTTTAGGTAAATAAGTTAATCTTTTTTATAGCTGCCGTACTAGGATTCGGTCAGTTAAATAAGGAAAACTCGTACTTGGCTTCGGTCATGTAAATAAGGAACAGATTTTTATATTTTTGTCGTACCAAATTTTTTATTGCTGTTGTACCCGTCTTCGGTCAGGTAAATAAGGGAAACTTGTTTTTCTGTCATACCCAGCATCCTTCATGTAAATAAGTAAAAAATATACCGGGTGTCCCATGAAGAGGTCCCTATTTTTGAATTAATATATTAGATGCACCGAACACTCTACAAACCTGAAACTCAACAGTCCTAACATACACATATGTAAAAGAAATACACCTGAGTATCAGTTAATTCTGACACATTAGGACAAAATGGCGGGATATCAAAGAAATAGTACCTTTTCGTTAAAATAGTTTTATATGCTTAAGTGTTACAACATAATTATTGAATTTTAACGATGTTACTAAGCACTAAACAACATTAGGGAATTAAAGATATAAGTAACTCATAAATAAATTAAATCTATTTGATCCATAAACCTTATTCAAACTGATGTCCATCGATCGCAATGCACTGATGACATGCACTGTTTCTTAAAATAGAAAACAGTCATACGCTTTGCTGAACCACTCTCGAGGTATCAACAACAGTTCCTCTTCGATCAACCTCATTAGTTCATCGTCTGTCGCAATGTTATGACAATAAACCTTCTCCTTCAAAAAGCCCCACAGAAAAAAGTCACAAACAGTCAAGTCTGGAGACCTTTTGGGCCAGTCCATTAAGCTGCTGCCACGACCTATCCAACGGTTAGGAAGAATTAGGTCCAAAACTGCTTTGGCCACATTAGCATAATGCGGAGGAGCTCCATCCTGTTGGAAAAAAAGTCTTTCATCTCAGGTTGAGAAAGATGAGGAATTATTTGATTGCTTAAAACTGATGCATACCTTTCTCCAGTCATTGTTTGTCGGGATATGTCGTACGACAAAACACCATCCTTGGTAACAGCAGCCCAAACTGTTATACCTGTTGATTTTAATTTCTCTTCTTGTAAGATATATGGATTTTTTGTGTTATAGTAATGACAGTTATGCCTGTTTACAGTTCCTGTTCGATAGAATGTCGCTTCATCTGAAAACTCGATTCCTTCATGCGATTTGCTATCCACATCAGTCTTTTCAATTATTTTCGAACAAAATTCCAATCGTCTGTCAGGATCATCTTCAAGCAATCCGTGAACTAAATGAGTTTTATAATGTTTGATTTTGTTCTTTTTGGCATACCTTTGGACAGATGACTTCGGTATCCCTGTAGCAGATTCCACCTTTCTTACTGAATTAGGCGTATTTGGAGATTCCATGAAAGCAGCACATATGATTTCTTTATTTTCTATGTTGGAGGATCTATGGTATTTTTTTTGTATTGACCCCGTTTCTAGTAGGATAGTCTTCCACTTACGAATAGATTTCCTTGACGGTGGAACTACACCTGGGTACCTTTCCCTAAAACACCTTATTGCTTCATAATCATTTTCAAAGGCAATAGCCCAGGAACAACATTTCACTTTTTGCTCAGTTGAAAACGGCATGGTACATAAGACACTTTACAATGCAACTTAATAACAAATGCCAATGTTTATTACCAAATATGTTCATTGTTGTGGATACACGCAGTCAGCTGATGGATTCAAAATAGTCTAAACAGCTGTAGCTGTTCCTATTCTATATAAAAGTAGGTTTACCATTAAAATACGATTGCTGATTTTGTTGTTTTTTGTTTTCCGCCATTTTGTTTGGATCAGTCAGAATTAACTGATACTCAGGGGTATTTCTTTTACATATGTGTTAGTCACGACTGTAGAATTTCAAGTCTGTAGCGCGCTCTATACGTCTGTCATATCAATTCAAAAATAGGGACCTTGTCGTGGGACACCCGGTATATATAGATATGCATTATTTATGGCACCAAGTCACAATATTATAATATAATAGATTACCTTAAAAGGTCCTTCTTGTGACTTCAATTTTGGTCTGTGACTAGTTTCGAAGTCGCAACTTCATCATCAGAACTTCTCCTTAGTTTTTAATTTTTCGTTCCTTCTGCAGGAATCGTCAAATATTAAAACAATAGTCAAAACACACAACACATTTTCCTCCCAGATCTACCTCTTAACTCAGGGTGTCCGGTGTCCGTGTAAGCCAGCGCGGCCTGGATGAAGGCGTCGGCACTACGTCGACAAGTGCAACGCTTCCGAACACTCAGTCAGATATCTGTAGTTGTTCTTTTATCTGTGACTGGGTCTACAGTAATTAATTACCAAGCCGATTCCGTTAACCGTTCTGTTTTTTTGTTTTATGTCAAATCAAACCTACTCAGAAACAGTTTAGATTGTTTTACTAATTTAATATAGGTCGAACTTGTATCCTTCCTTGTTGTTCGGTACAAAATTATACATAAATAAAAACAACATACAACAGGCAAGAACAAAAATTGCCCACAACGTTCCAAGTTCCCATGCATTTCTACAAATTCTTTCGTAGGGGAGTAGGCTACAACAGCGTTCAAGGTTAAAGAATCCGGCATCAGGTTGGGTTTTTAGGCTAGGTTATATTAACTCACATGGCAATGTTTGTTAGCGCCTCTCAATCAAGTAGAAACATTTTGTTGTTGCTATGGAAAACAGTCCTGCAAACTCACAGACAGTTTGATTGTGCTTTGTGGTAGCAAAATGGAACCAGTTAGTTTGTATTCTCTATTTTGCGTATTAGACTGTAAAAACACAATAAAAATCTATTTAAATTTAACTAAACTAAAAGAGCAATTAAATTCATGAAATGTACAAGGCAATCAACTCCTATATATAAATTAAAACCCACTTGGTTATTTTCACAGCCCAAAATCACAGAAGGGGAATGGAGAATAACAACTAAATACTGAATTGTAGTTTTTTTAAACGTTTATTGAAAACATATTGCACTCAGTTTTTGTAGACCACTCCCTCCCCTGGGAGATTGGCGAGACTTTTACTGCCCGATTCCCCCCCTCCCCCACCAACCACAAACATTTTGTAAATTATTTGCACTACAAAATAGTGTTTTACCTGATTCAAATCAATCTAATGTTTGTTGTTCCTTGTTCTCATGCCCCTATACGCCACCGCTCTCGACTCCCTTGTGTATGTGCGCGCATATACTTATAAACTTGTTTATAACTGTCATACCTGGTTTTATTAAGGTAAATAAGTAAAACTTGTTTATAGCTGTCGTACCTGGCTTCGTTAAGGTAAATAAGTAAAATTTGATTATAGCTGTTGTACCTGGCTTCGTTAAGGTAAATAATTAAAAGTTGTTTATAGCTGTCGTACCTGGCTTTGTTAAGGTAAATAAGTAAAACTTGTTTATAGCTGTCGTACCTGGCTTCGTTAAGGTAAATAAGTAAAACTTGTTTATAGCTGTCGTACCTGGCTTTGTTAAGGTAAATAAGTAAAACTTGTTAATAGCTGTCGTATCTGGCTTTGTTAAGGTAAATAAGTAAAACTTGTTTATAGCTGTCGTACCTGGCTTTGTTAAGGTAAATAAGTCAAATTTTTTTATAGCTGTCGTACCTGGCTTCGTTAATGTAAATAAGTAAAATTTGTTTATAGCTGTCGTACCTGGCTTTGTTAAGGTAAATAAGTAAAACTTGTTTATAGCTGTCGTACCTGGCTT
>JAGFPH010000467.1:509653-533329 GCA_018207615.1 Philaenus spumarius
GTACCTGGCTTTGTTAAGGTAAATAAGTAAAACTTGTTTATAGCTGTTGTACCAGGCTTCGTTTATTTAAATAAGAAGAACTTTTGTATAGCTTTTGTACCTGACTTCGGACAAGTAAATAAGTAAATCTATTTATAGCTGTCATGACTAGCTTCATTCAGGTAAATATGTAAAACTTTTTATAGCTGTGTACCTGGCTTCGTTAAGGTAAATAAGTAAAACTTATTAAGAGATAAAATTACCGGGAATGCAATTAAAATTTACCAGGAAAACCGGGAATTGTGCATGATTTTTTTTTTCCGTTTGGCTGGCCACCCTGAGAATGGACTCTAAATAGAGAAAAAGGATCACTGACATAAAATGAAATAAAATAAACTAAAAGAAATGTAGAATAAGATAAAAACTATATTGAACTAAAACTAAGTAACTTCTCTAAATCTTTATGCAGATATAAACATATATATATGTTTTTCTGAACATATTCCTGTCGAATGAGGAAAATGTTTTTCTGAAACATAAATTTAATTTTTTTTAAACGAACATTAAATTTTTGACATGCTAAGGAAAATGTGTTTATTTGGTCAGAGAAAAAATTATCTGCTGAGGTATGTTGCAAAAGAGTTTATTGTTTTATATCTGAAAGCCATTTTCACCTACCGTTAGTACTTACTTAGCAATCGTCGATTATTGAAAGCTTTTTAACTGAGTTTAACTGCAGCGCTGTAGCTGGCTTGCAGATTAACCTTCTATTATTGCACAGAGTTAGTTAACTATATATGTAAAGTAGAGGTTTTTTTAATTATATTTTGATATTTTTATTATAATTTTCCGGCAGTGAGTGAACTGGACTGGAACGAGAATAGTGCGCGGCACTGCCTAAGTTCATTCCGAGTAGCCGCCATCTTGAGCGGCCGGTTGGCCTCATCGGTGAGCTCCAGTGTCCACTCTATATAACTCTGTCCTCTCTGTCTTTCCCTAAACTCCCCGTCCCCTTTATAAATTGCAAAGTAAAACATTTAGGGTTTAATCATTTTTTAAATATTTAAGTACCTATGATCAAATCTACATGTGTTCAGCTTAACTACCTTTTTGTAACAAGTCGTGATTTCAGAAAGAATGTAAATAAAACAATAATCAAACATAATAAAAGATTGTTGGTGAAAATGTGTGATTTTTCAATCCAAACTTTGTATTTAATTTTTTTATTTATATTTTTTTAAATGTCAGATGAAATAGAGTTCACTTTTTTAAACTTGATGGTAGCTTGGTAGGCCTACATTTATATTTTGGAAAATCTTATCATAGTAATCTCAATTAATTTGAAATTGCAATCAAAATATTTAGATTGCTGAGGTAAGATTTTCCACAGTTTATAAACTTTTTAAGTGGTCAGAAAAGCGTTAAATTAACGTTTAAAGAAGTCTATATTTCAAAATTATATGAGGTTTTATGTTGAAAAAATATGTAGATTGTTTATTTCGCAGTTTGATTCTGAGAAGAGAGAAAATAGGCGATCTGACATCAAAGAAAAGGGGGAATTCTAACATTTTTGAGTTCTGAGAAAACTGAATTCAAAGTTTGACAATGATATTTTGTAGATGTATGATGTTACAATCAGTGGTTAAAATATTTATTGACTCTAAAACAGGGTTTATAATAATGTAAAAGATAACGATTTGACGGGACCTAAAAGAAAATGACGCTATGTCCGAGTTGACACATTAGCTGAGGCCGGTAAAACCAAGTTCAACTGTACACATATATTTATATAAACCTGCATTCATAAAACATTCACACAACAAACATGAATGATTACTCTAACTATATAACATAAGAAAACTAATTAATTAACAAAATAGCAGAAATGAATTTAAATTTAATATAAATTTCAATGTATAATGAAACAGATTAACAATTACTAAACAAACATATTAAATGAAAGGAATTAATTATAAAATAAAATTTAAAGTAACAAAGGCTACAAACAAAATGTTTACATCCTCTCTTTTCTCATCCCACCCTCGGACCTAAGAATTAAGCAAAGTAAACAAACATTCATATGACAAAGATAAATAGGCAACAATCTGATAACAGTCGAACAAACAAAAAATTTGAATTATATATGTTCACTCAAAAAGAAGAGGTAAATATAAATTTACAATACTGTACTGTAAAAAAAATTACTCCACAATCAAAGATTTAATATACAAAATTTATTTTACAAAATACTGTACATGTACAATATATTGCATTTTTACAATCAAACATTATTACCCTAACAATTCACTGTTTAAAAAAAGTCACTTATTTTATTTACTTGCTTCTTTGAATGCAGCCTTTGGGTTATAGCATATGAAGAGCCAGAGCGAAAACCGATAAAAGTAATTTTTCATGAAACTGAGTAAATCACGTTTAAAAATTTGAAACTTCTTAGATAAAATACCTGAAATACTATTTGATCAAACTTGTAGTATATTTTTAGTATACACTCAGGTCATCCAATCCCACAATAATTACTTTCAATTAAATTTTTCCCCAAGGTGTAATAAAATAAAAATATATTATCTTAAATTTGAGGAAAAAACAATGAGAGTCACTTAGTAAAGAGGACAAAACTATAACAGTAACTTTTACAAATCATAAATTTTAAAACACTAGGAGAATTTAGAATATCCTTCATTTACAAAAAGTTACTAGGCAAAATATATAACAACTTCAACATGTTTTAATCATTTTTTTCCTTCTTGAAAGCAGCTTATAGAATGAGGAAAAAACTATGACAGTAACTTATACAAATAAATTATAAGTTTAAAAACATTAGCCTAAATTTACAAAAAGCTACTAGGCATATATAACAACTTCAACATGTTTTAATCATTTTTTTACTTCTTGAAAGCAGCTTATAGAATGAGGAAAAACTATGACAGTAACTAATACAAATAAATTATAAGTTTTAAAACATTAGCCTACATTTACAAAAAGCTACTAGGCATATATAACAACTTCAACATGTTTTAATCATTTTTACTTTCTCCACCCTATACTTAGTATAAGGAGAAAGTATTGTTTTCGTCCAAATTTTTGAATTTGAATTTTTAGTGGAATTATCTTTTTTGATGCTCCCTGAACCCCAAAAATATTTTTAGTCGAATTATTTGTTTTGGTGCTCCCTGAACCCAAAAAAAGTGTTTTTTTGGTGATGTCTGTCCATGTGTCTGAAAGGATGTGTATCGAGCTGGAGACCATTTTGATGAAATTTGGTAGGTGTAGTTCTGGAATATCTCCAGGCGTTTTTTTCATTTTTTCAAATTTTTGATTTTTAAGGGGTTTTACCCCCCAAAAGTGGCAAAACAATGAGAAAAATCCAAATTTCTCAAAAACGGCTCTAACGATTTTGATCAAATTTGGCTTATTTGTAGCCCTTAATGTACCCTACCATATGCAAAAAACCGCAACTTTCTAAAAATTCTTGTTTATGTAATAATAATATTAATAACTGATTTTTGGGGGTTTTTGGCCAAAAAGGGGGTTGCTTTTCAAAATTTGTCAAAACCTTTTTTCGTGCATCTATACAGGCCTAATTGGCATGTTTGGTGCAAATTTGTTCAAAATCGAAAGTTTCAGCTGGGAGAAAGTACGTGGCAGTTATCTGGTACCGTTTATTTACTTCTTGAAAGCAGCTTATAGAATGAGGAAAAAACTATGACAGTAACTTATGCAAATCTGTATATATATATATAAAAGCCAAATACCACTCACTCATTCACTGACTCATCACGAAATCTCAAAAACTACTCAACAGATTGGAACGAAATTTGGTATGTAGCTTCTAGCTTCCTCTAGGGCCATAGGTGCTCACTAAGAAAGGGTTTCAAAAAATTTGAAATCTTAGGGAGGTTTTGGGGGGGTCAAAGTTACTAAATCACGATTTCTCCAAATCTACCAAATGGATTAGAACAAAATTTGGTATGTAGCTTCTTCTAGGGCAATAGGTGCTAACTAAGAAAGGTTTTCAAAAAATTCGAAATCTTAGGCGGGGTTTGGGGGGGGACAAAGTTACTAAATCTCGATTTCTCTAAAATTACTGAACGATTGGAATGAAATTTGGTATGTAGCTTCCTCTAGGGCCATAGGTGCTGCCTAAGAAAGAGTTTAAAAAAAATCGAAATCTTAGAGGGAGTTTGGGGGGTCAAAGTTACTAAATCATGATTTCTACAAAACTACCAAACGGATTTTAACAAAATTTGGTATGTAGCTTCCTCTAGGGCCCTATGGAAGCACTAAAATTAAAAGCATTTTAAACATTAAACCTATGTGCTAACTAAGAAAGGTTTTCAAAAAATTTGAAATTTTAGGTGGGTTTGGGTGGGTCAAATTTACTAAATGACGATCTCTCCAAAACTACCAAACGGATTGGAATGAAATTTGGTATGTAGCTTCATATAGGGCCGTAGGTTCTGGCTAAGAAAGGGTTTCAAAAAATTTTAAATCTTAGGGGGGTTTGGGTGGGTCAAATTTACTAAATCACTATCTCTCCAGAACTACCAAACGGATTGGAATGAAATTTGGTATGTAGCTTCCTCTAGGCTAGGGCCATAGGTGCTCGCTAAGAAAGGTTTAAAAAAAATCGAAATTTTAGTGGGTTTGGGGGGTTAAAGTCACTAAAATGGCTGCCGTTCAAAAATACAGTTCTAAAAGATGTCATCTGAAAGTGCTTCCATGGTCTGAAAAATCAATGTCAGGGTTTCACTACAACTGCAACACCGATTATCACAAAGACAAAATAGTTGAACTAGGTCCTATGACGACATGTAAATGGTGTACAGCTATGAAGTGGTATAAATGACATGGTTTAGAACCTACGATTCCATATCCTTATGACACACAAAATTACCATAATTTGTCGCATTTATTTCACCAAAATAATTATGTAATAGCAAAGCATTGCCGGGTCAGCTAGTAAATTATAAGTTTAAGAACATTAGCCTACATTTACAAAAAGTTACTAGGCATATATAACAACTTCAACATGTTTTAATCATTTTTTACTTCTTGAAAGCAGCTTATAAACATTCATAAAATATTCTCTTGTATGATTTTCGTGTATTTTTAAATCGTAGCAGAAACCCTGTAAACAAAAAATGTATTAGTCCTTACTTAAATCCTTAGTAGTAGACCTTAGGTAGACTTGAAATTGCTGCACTAAAGGATCCTTAAATTTAAATTAGGCATAATCTTAGGCATAATCTAATTTTAAATTAATCTTTTACAGCTCTAATCTAGCATAAATTAGTATCTTTTACAGCTCGGATATTTACAGCTGCTTTAATAAGCATAACAGCAATTAATGGTTTTTTACAAATTAAGAATAGTAAGATTTGAGTAATTGTTGATGTAAAACTTGTGACGTGTATTTCGCGGCAGAGTTGCCACGCAATATCAGTCACTGTACGTTTTGCCGGAGTCGACTCTAGTCGGAATGGGATACGTTCCAGGGGTCCGGCACACTCGAATTTACGGGAAAGGTTTTTGGCTCAGTTATATTGGGCCAGAAGTTATGGAGCGAACCAGAAGGTTGACACTCCACCCTTAATAAATCATCACCGCCAAAAGCTCCTTTCCGGAATGGGTGTGTGATGGTTACAGCTAACCTTACTGCACCGCGACCTATCACTACTACCATGCCGGCGACCGCTATGCGAACCGTCTGAACCACCGAACTCGCGATGCCTACTTCTTAACCCGTTTCGTTAGGAACAAGGTAGCTGAATATTCTCCAGCAAGGATCAGATTGGCTGAAAATTCTCCAGCAAGAAACGGTGTAACTGAATATTCTTCAGCAAGGAACGGGAGGCTGAATATTCTCCAGCAGGGCGAATCGAGGAGAGGAGTCTACACTACTCTTATGGTGCTAATAAAATACTCCCGAATTCCCTGGGGAACTCGAGGGAGAAATTAATTAATAGCTATTTTAGAATATTAACTTATCGTAAATTACAGGCGGTGAGGAAGCGAGGTTGGCTGAATATTCTCCAGCACGAAATGGGTGGCTGAATATTCTCCAGCAAGGAACGGAGTGGCTGAATATTCTCCAGCGAGGAAGCTGAATATTCTTCAGCGGGGCGAATCGAGGAGAGGAGTCTACACTACGCTTATGGTGCTAATAAAATACTCCCGAATTCCCTAGGGAACTCGAGGGAGAAATTAATTAATAGCTATTTTAGAATATAACTTATCGTAAATTATAGGCTGTGAGGAAGCACCAGCACGAAATGGGTGGCTGAATATTCTCCAGCAAGGAAGCTGAATATTCTCCAGCAAGGAAGCTGAATATTCCCCAGCAAGGATCGGTTTGGCTGAATATTCTTCAGTGAGGAAGCTGAATATTCTCCAGCAAGGATCGGTTTGGCTGAATATTCTCCAGCGAGGAACGGAGTGGATGAATACTCTCCAGCAAGTAAGCTGAATATTCTCCAGCGGGAGGGGACAAATCAAGGAGAGGAGTCTAAACTACTCTTATGGTACTAAAGAATTACTCCCAAATTCCCGGGGGAACTCTAGGGAAAAACCTTAATTTCTTATTGTGTAATACCTTAGACTATTAACTATGCTCTATTACAAAATTAGTGCTTAAGTATTACAAGAGTTGGCGTTTTAGCAAACTAATCTTTCCCTAGTCCCTTAAGCTACGTCAGTACCACTTATTATAAATTACACGAATGGCTGAATATTCTCCAACGAGGAAGCTGAATAGAATATTCTCCAGCAAGGGTCGGATTGATATAATATTCTCCAGCAAGGGTCGGATTGGTTGAATATTCTCCAGCAAGGAAGCCGAATATTCTCCAGCAAGGATCGGATTGGCTGAATATTCTCCAGCGAGGTGCGAGTACAGGAGAGGAACCTAAACTACTCTTACGATACCAATACTTACGCCAAATACTTTGCAAAGGTTCCTAGCTCGATTTCGAATAATCGACGACCCCTTCTCGTGAAGGCTTGTCGTCGAACGATCGGAAGATGAATGACCCTTAGCGCTGATCTCCGGCTGCTTATATACCCATCGGTAACAGATAAACAACGCAAACAGACTTTAGCGTTAACAGGTCGGGCCTGTCCATTCCTGCCGCATTTCACGTTACCTTGACTTTGCTTGCCTGAGTAAATATACGATAAGAAATGCAAACACAGGTGCAGTGTCGTTGATCTATAGGTATAATCCGACAATAACTAGATTTAGAGAGCAAAGCATTTGTCGTGTGAAACCACTGCCAAGGGAACGGGCTGGGTAAAATTGTAGGGTGAAAAATGAACGAGTTACATACTATCATAAAAAGTTTCACCTTCTGCACTTAAAAACTTCTTTAAATGTTGCAAGTCCTTGTACTTTTCATTGGATACTGGTATTTGTTCCGTGTATAAAAGCTTCTGAGCTCAAAAGTAGGCCCTGTGACATTATCACGGCAGGCTCTTTTAGATTTTTTTTTTTGGACCTACGTTTTTTGGGCTTTTGTAAGCTATTTCCTTCTTCGCACACAGTCATGACAATGCTGTGTAAAGCTGCATTATATGAGTCTCGGATAAGAACAAAGTTAGGCTTTAAATGTTGACTTCATTTTCCTTAAGAGGCCTTGACTTGAAGGTACACTTTTGTTCAAAGTTAAGTTTTTCAAAAAATGTATTCCATGAAAAAAAACCTTGACTGGTCACATTTACAACAGAAAATGAAGATGGTTTCACTCTGGCATTACCAATTACATTAATCCAGTCATAAGGTACTTTAATGTATGACTTTTGATTTATCAGTCCCATGTTGCGATCGCATTCCATGTAGGAGTGACCACGGACAGGAAATACCATTTTTAAGTTATCTAACCGACCGCAAATATGAACAAGAAAATATGCAAACCTAAACAGAATGAAGTTCTTGTTCTGTCTCCCACGTGTTGTTCTTACGAGACACAGAATATGGTTAAATGACGGCCTTCTGGGTCAAGAAAATGACAAAGTTATGCAGTATTGATGTAACATCATCTGAACCTTTTCTGGCTACAGTTTGATCGTAGGTATAAAATACACTTTCCTGTGTCGAAAGTGTATGTATGTTAGAGAGGTAAAAAGATAATTGTCCCGTGTAGTAAACGTTGTTGGTAGAAATATTGGGACAGTTCAAGTTATTTTGATAATCCAAGCAAACCGCCTCTACTGCCTTAGACTTTTGAGCTAACTTTCTCTCATTACGCTTCCTGCTATAAAACTAGTCAGGTTTTCTATGTGATCTATGTTTATTTGGTTAAGTTCTTCTTGAAGTTTTTTCAAGGTCTTAGCGTATTTTTTAACATTAGTAATCTTGTTTTGTAAGTCTTGCTCTTTAGCTTTGCAAGAGCTGCACGAATCAGTGCGAGGATAGCCGAAACTAATGTTGCATTTGATGTTAAATATATTTCTGAACGAGTCATATGAGGCTTGGTTATTAGGATAAGCTGAAATGTATAGGGTATGAAGTTGCTTAATGTCTAAAGTTTCTGCTAAGTAGACTTTTTTTAATCATGTCTACTATAGTGAGACATTCACCCTTTCCATGATTGAATGTGATTATGTATTCTACTTAACAAAACCTCCTTTTTTTGCAAACATAGACTTCAAAGTCTGTATTCTTCGTTCCGTTATACTACGGATTGTTTTGAATGCTTTATAGCATACAGTGTACCTCCTCGAGAGTCTCTTTCTTCATAAAGTGCATTTTGTAAGAATTAGAGTAACTATGACTAGCAGGTTCATCATTTCTGGGGCAGTGCTGTTTCACTAACAAAACAGTTATCAAGCTGAACAGTTATAAGTTTTGTTCGTTGTAGTCGGTCATTTCAGTAAACTTACGATTGATTTGTTTTCTCTCAATTTCCTCAATTACTTCATAACACTTCTATCTTGAACAGTGGCAACTAGGACCTACCTCATGGCTAAGAGCTAAAAGTGGCTTTTTAACCCTCACAGTGCCAGACTGCACAAAGTGACGTTCTCTCAGGCGTAAGATGCAGCCATTTCGAACATATTCGTGAATTTCCAAATTTAATACACTTAGAATCATCCAATCGTAATAAAACCGGCACCGTTGGAAAGGCACTCAACTAAACTTTAATTTTTATATTTAAAACTTTTTCGTAAAACATATATTAACATACGTAATTGTTGTTTTAAAATATGCAGATTGGGTTACAGCTGTTTCAACTTGTGAATTTGCATACAATTGTACTGTTATTGCCCACTTCTTCAACGTTCAAGCCCACCTACAGAAGTATTTCTATCGAGATTTAAAGCTACCATTGTATTCGTCAAGATTTTATCGTTCTAATAGTGCCTTCGAATCAGATGTCACTATTTTACACGATTTATGCCGACGATTTCTGTAAACCTTGCGATTGGACAGTTTTTCAACCAATGAAACAGCCCATTTGTCAACTGAGATAACGCCTACTATATTATATGTTTTGACAGATTTCTTTTCACTATTTTATAGAGAACAGTTTGATCTTTCTAACGGTGGGAACTAAACTAGAAAAAACAGTTTTTTGTTCGTCTAGACTGCAGATATGGAATGTACATATCTGGTGAGACTGTCTAGCGCATCCGTTTCCACGTAAATTAAATGACCCGTGCTATCTCGCCGGCGAAGTTCCATTAGATTGATGTCATTTTGTTATTCAAATACAGATAACTCA
Organism: Philaenus spumarius; assembly: GCA_018207615.1. Taxonomy (NCBI): domain Eukaryota; kingdom Metazoa; phylum Arthropoda; class Insecta; order Hemiptera; family Aphrophoridae; genus Philaenus; species Philaenus spumarius. Next base: position 519,373 of record JAGFPH010000467.1, read on the forward strand.
AACACTTTTGTGAACTAAGAAAGGACAAGTATACCGTTTGTTTCTTTTATTTATATCCTCTACACTTTGTTATAATAATATCTCATTTCCGGGCAAAGCATATATTAGTAAATTACATTTCAAACTAGGCCTAGTTTTGTTAGCAGTCGTGTATTTGGAACATAAAAACAGTTTTTTTCAAAATAAGAAATTTGAAATTGATAAATGTTTTTATACAGTTCTATTTAGAACTAAATTACAAAACTTTTCCGCTTAAGAAAAATTACAAAAGATGTTTACTACTTGTTATGTAGGCCTAAAGTTGAAATTTTTCCTTTCGTTACTGAACATTTTTTGTTTCTTGAGCTAATAACTTTTACAATTTTACATCAATAAAGTTTTTAATTGCATATATGAATTCTTTGAACCTTTCTCGACAAAAAAGGTACAGAACACTTTTGGATTGGGATAGAATTACTATTTTTGGCAATTTTTTAAAAATATGCTTGCAAAACACTAAAAACCGGCTGGCCAATTTAAGCTATAACCAGGGCATTAGTAAGGTTAACTTCAGTCAGCCTTCCCAATCTAGGCTTCTTTTTTGGATAATCAGTTTCTCCAACTAACTCCATCACTACACTAAACTAATACACTTTTAAAGTAAAACTTATTTCTTAATTATTTTATAATAGTAAGAATAAACAAAGCACATCAACTCAACATAACCTCAAAGCTTCTTTAAACCAACAAAAAGGTGATAATAACCACCTAGGTTTTTTGCCTTAAAAAGAAAAAAAAGAAATAAACCAACAAAACTATGACAGTGTGTGAGTGTAGTGTGATTTGCTCCAAGAGCAGCTGAGACTCAAAACAGCTGATTTCTTGACTCCCATCACTTTTCCCTCTTACCAACTAGACTCTCATTGCTCTTCCCTCTGGAACCTAATATTACCTTAGCAATACCTCTAGACCTTTACTATTTTTCCCTCTTACAATATTTTAGTCGTGTAGTATTTTAACTGGTGCCTCTAAATTTGACAAAAAGTCAATATTTCCATTTTAGTGACTCATCGTTTTCCCCCCTTGCCCTTCATATGATTCCAACCTATCAATTGACAAAAAATAGAATCTTCTACGTTAGACTGACCTTTAACAACAGTTGAAGTTCATGTATATGTATCATAGCTTCTGCTGCACTAGGTAGGGGCTTTTCCTGAGTTTCCTTGTCCTCTTCATCCCCAGAAAGTCCATCCTCAGCTTGGTTGTTCTTAGTCACTTGATCAATGACGTCACGATCAGTTATCTCGCCAAACACAGCCACATCATGATCCTCGTTGACATAAGCCTCATAAGAAATTGATGGACCAGAAGTTGCATCTTCCCAATTGTTGACAGCAGACTCAGGATCGGTTTCATTTAAGTTTTCTCCTACATTTATTCCTTCAGTTTCTTCCTTTACAAATCCCGCCTTATGAAAACAGTTTCTAATGGTGCTCTCGGTAACCTTGCCCTATGCCTGCTTACACATTCGTGACGCATGAAGTATGTCGTGATTCTTACTGCCAAAATCTCCGGTAAGGATGTTTTCAACCAACAAATGCCTGTAGAAATATTAAAGGTTTTTTAATAACCCCTTGGTCCATTGACTGAACAACAGAGTCATGTTGGGAGGGAAAACAATGACCTTCACATTTTCCATTTGGGGTATGCTGTTGTGAGACAAATACTGTTGTAAATAAAAAGGAGAATCTGTCGTTTTTTCTTTCCAAATTTCTTGTCCAGGTTCAAAAGCCACTTTTTGAAAATTTCAATAGTCCATCCTTGCCTTTTTATTTGATTCATAGGCCACTGGCTTAGATTTTACATTTTTAAATCACCGTGGATTGGCCAATTTGCCAATCATTAATAATGGCAGCTTTTCGGATCCATCCATATTTGCCCCAACAAGTAACATTACTCGGTCTTTGCTAAGTTTTTCCCCACTGCATGCTTCTCCTGCCTGAAAGCAAGGATTTTGTCTGGAGTGCACTTATAAAAAAGTTCAGTCTTATAACATAACACTTAATTTAAAATAAAGTGAATTCTATCATTTACCATGATAATCTCGGGATGGGGTGATTGTGCTAGCTCTTAAAATTACTACTTCACTTATTTTTTTTTTTAATGTTTTATTTTAACAAAATAAAATTATATATTTTCATCAAAATACATAAATTAACCTTTTTTAGAATTCTTCTCAATCCTCAACAAACAAAACTCAAAAAACATGTCTTCTTCCTTTTTCATTACAAACATCTGTTTTTTAAAACAAATATGTTTGTACTATTTATAGTCTCATCCACATTAAATATATTTTTTGGTTCCATGTCTTGAATCATTTCTTTTAAATGCCTTTGCCAATCATCAGCTGTACGCAGGTTCACAGCACCACTTTCACTACACTCTGCTTTAAAAGAAATATATCGTTTCTATCTTTAAAACCATCCAGCCAGCCTGTACTTGCTTTGAAAGCTTGATTACCTAATGCAGAGATAAACTTTTCAGCCTTGGATCTCATAATAAGGCCACTAATTGAAATTTTCTTATACCGTGCTTCTTTAAACCACTTTCAAACACAATCGTCCACATTTGGGTTGTCAGGTCCTCTTGATCTTTTTCTGCCATTTCCATTCTCACTTTTACTTCTCAAAATCTTTTCTTTGTTCTTCAAATAAGTCGATAAAGTGTTGGGTGGAATTACAAATTCCTTGGCGATTTTCTATTTCTTTTTAATCCCTTTTTTCCACTTCCTTAATCACCGCTACCTTTTGAGCCAATGTTAGTGACTTGTAAGACGTTTTAGCATTTGATGATGCCATAGTAAAACACACATAAACTACGTAGACTACACTTAAAATCTACAACTGAAAATTAACAATCACACTAAATCAACAGGAAATAAATAAATCACTTCACAAAAAGCACATGTGACAGTTAGTTCTTGACTGAAATGGTGACAGTCACTTGATGAGGGTAAACAGTAAGCTACAGTAGGGTGTGGAAAGGGTAACAATAGAGGACAGGCAGTGGCCTCAACCCTGGGAATCCTGCAAAGAGAAAGCTTTCTAGCTTCCTTTATTCTTAGAAACACTTTTAACATAATAGTGCACATTTTTACCATATTGTTATATAAAAACAATTGTACCAAAAATTTTAACTACCCAAAATAAAATTAGAATTATATAATTTTTTTATTAATTTACCAGCCTTCAAATGGTCCTATTAATTTCCCTTTACTGCTACTGGGTCTTTCTAGTTTCGACACAACCTATGTCATCGACGAAGACAGAAATTCTTAACACAAAGCACTACACAACACACAAAAGTATAAACACGTAATGTTCACCATTAAAGGGTTGTTAAATAATTTAAAATGGGACATAGCTTTCCACACAAGTACTTGCGGGTCGTCTCAAACGCATACTACTTTTTTTAAGCGTTCCATTCTAATCAAACCCACAAATATTTGGTCTTACTTACTAAACATTTTTGAGTTAAGGGGGTAATCACAGTAAAAAAGCTGTTAACAGAAATCATGTACCTTATCACGTAATTTTGGCCCTTTTTCTAAATTTTGAAAATCTGTAGCATCGTTAAGCCCCCTGTCTGACAAGTAAGACAAACCTATTTTTACAACCCCACCCAAGCAGTTCATGTGTGACCCTCAAAACGATTGTACCTTATGACGTGGGTTTTCGAGCCCTGGCTCCCTGTCCATTACTGATTGCTGGGAGCAAGGATATATTTATGACGATTATGGTTATATTTTATATAGTCAGTAACATAATTACTTTTTAAATTTAACTATTAACTAATTTACAGGGCTTACTCAAAATCATTATCTGAATAGTATCCTGTACCAATAAAGCTATTTATACTTTCTCTAAACTGCCTAATATTTAACTTCTTATAATCACTGGGTATCCTGTTATACAATTTCAAACCCGAATATTGTGGACTTCTTTCAAAAAAAGTTAGAAGGTGTTTGGGAAGTTTAAAATCATTAGCATTTCTTGTATTATAGCTGTTTTCAAATTTAGATTTTGCTTGTAATTCATATTTAATGTTATGATCCCAGCTCAAGATTTTGTATAAGTACAGACCAGAAAGTGCATGAATTTTTAGCCCTGAACCACAAAAACAATGAACAAAAAATAATAACTGAGTAACTAATAGAAAATTATGTTTGTTGATCTACCTTGATGTACATTTTCATGACGTAGTCATCATCCTGAGAGGGCTTTAACACTACTCATGTGTAACACCCATGATACACAATCTACTTAATATTAATTAAAATGCAGTACCGAGGTGCACAAACTGTACATTTACAAGATATATATATTTGGTTTCAAACTTAAGAAAACAACTTAAAGTGACTAACAGATTTTAATTGATAAACAAATAGAAAAGATTTGATTATGCATTGCACTAGTACAGTACCAACAAAGTTTCAAGTTACAATTAAAAAAAACTGATTTTAACTTATAACAAATAAAAGAATTAGTTTCAGCACTGGCACAATAAATTAGTTAGTGCAAAATACAGGTAAATAACAAAGATTTTAATTATCAAAGAAAAGAATAACGTTGGCCAACTAAATATAAAATTAACTATATTGGTTCTAATAATTAAAAAGAATTTCAAATGGGTTTGCCAGCTATCCCAACCAATATAATTTATATATATGCGTACACAAAAAGACAAGTAACAAAAAATGTAATCAACTTGAAATGTTGAAGGTTACGTCCACAAGACACATTTAAAGTCTGTCCCTAGAGGAGAATGTTAATTAACCAGCTGACAGTCAAGATGGTTCCTGGCCCAGTCCTTGTACCAGAATAAGCTGGGCTGTACAGTATTTATCAGAACATGTCTGCAAGTTGACTAAAACCACCAGCTTGGTGTTTTGCAGAATGTTGAGTTTACTTTCCAAACATATTCAAGTTGACTTTACAAAAGCGATGTAAGCATGACTTCGGTAAAGCCATGGAGTCAACTGAAAAACTGTTAAATTTGCGAGGCAGAAGCTTTGCACGTGGTTCTTTGGCCAACACCTGTTTGGACAATTTTGATGGTTATAATTACTAACAGAGAGTTTTATAATGTGTGTTTTATCAATATTAAATTTAAGTCATTTTTTGCGCTTTCAGGGACTGATGTTTTATGAAATAATCCCTGATATGATTTACCTGCTGCTTATTATATAAGTTGAATTTTGGTATCATTGCAATTATCATGTGTAACAGGTTACACAAATTTAGTTACTAATGGAAAGGATTTTCTAAATTATCTGCAAAGTTAAAGGTTTCCATAACTCATCAAATATAAAAATCTCTATATTTTTATCAAAATCTTTAAGGCGTTTATATTTAGTTGAACAAATATTTCTCTTACACAATTATTATATACTCAAATACAATAAAACAAAACTTTTCTCTGATTGCAGAGAATGTGAACTCTGGTGTGGAGAAAGTCACGGTGCTTTGTCTATCTATAGCATGAGAGAGAACATCGTCACAGGACATGAAATCCTCAATCATTTCGAACCAATGATACCAAATGTCGATGTGTTGACTCTTGTTTCATCTCATTCTCCTGTCATGTATTCTCAAGGCCAAGTTTCTGTTTGGACTTATGTTTATCCAGGTAATGCCATTGCCTTCGATTAGTATATTTACTACAGACAGAAAGTTTTTTACATTCACCAAATTTGCTGGAACATTAAACTTGATCAAGAATTACTTTCTGGTAAAATTGTAAACTAAATTACAAGAGAAATAACATAGGACTTTAGCTTTCCGTTCTAATACTCCAACCGCTAAGCTTTCCTGATTACACCAAATATTGGTCACTTGTATGTTCACAAAATTCACAACAATTAAACCAATAGACAATACATACACATAAACTTACAAAACAAAAATTACTTGCTGTTCTGCACTGGAATAAATCACCTGTGAGACTAATTGAAAATTGATATCATATAATAGTTATCAAAACTACAGTTGTGCAAGATCTCAAAACTCATGAGCAAAAATGAGAAATAACTCAATATCATCATATCTCGTTGTCAGAATAAAATTCATTTTTCGGTTGTATTTTTCTCCATTTAGTCATAAATTTCTTGTTACACTTTTAAAATTTTATTTTTATTTATTTTTGTAAAACTTAAAATGTTACATTATAATGAAAAGAAGATAAACAGAAGTGTTAGAAACAACTCAACAGGGAAGTGATTAGGATATTGCAATACCTTTTTTTTAAATTACCTTGACACTGAAGAGATTGAGTTTATAGTAAAATAAATAATGGCAATTAATTACAAGGCAATCCGCCACCAAAAATCAGCATTTTTGGGATTTTTAAACAAATTTTTAATTTAATTTTGGTATTTTACATACTTTTCTGAGTATGTGGGCAAATGTTTAATCCTTTGTGATCATTTTTTCATACTAAAAAAAATAAAATAAAAGATAAATTTGCGACTATACAGTGTTGAAACTTTGAACTCCGTTTCCCGAAAGTTGACTTTTTCCATGTTTGGATGTACTTATGATTGAATAAAATCTAAAGTATTAGATCTAGAAGGCCTTTGAAATTTTCACCACTTTATCTTGGATATATTTAGAAGATTTTTGGGTATGGAAAAACTAAAGCCTTAAAAATATTAAATTACAAATATTTTTATAGCAATATAAAAAGTATGAAATTTTTTTTTTTAAATATAACTTTATAACTTTTTTCCTAAAAACAGCACATGATTATCCATACCCAAAAAGTGTTCTCAAGTTATAGGCTACAAAATATTCAAAACATTATTCAAATTGGCTAAAAAATAAAAAAGTTATTCAAAATCAAAAAACCTCAAAACAATAAAAATAATCTAAATTTTAAAAATACATATAAGTGCAAAGAAAACCCCCCCCCCCACAAAATCATTCTTTTTAATTGTTCTAAACAGTATAAAAATGAATGCGGTTAAATACTAAAAATACAAAAAAGTTTTTGGTGGTGGATCGCCTAACTAAAAATAAATATAATTACTGTATATGCAAATTAATATGTTGGATATGTAGTGTAAAAGGTTATTAATCAATAGTTATCTGTTAAAGCACATATCATGAAATAATTTATATTTGTAATATCTGTTACAAACTTAGTAGCTATATTAAATCGAAAGAAGGCTAACTTATTAATAATTAACTTATCCCCATATACATTATATTTCTTTCAATGATGTAAAAAAAGTATTTGATATTTCTCACTCTGAATTGAGATTAAAATTTCGGTTTATTTTTGTTCCAAAAACGCTATTCTCATTTTTCTCGATTTCGATAAATTGTATTTAATAAATTCTTGTTTCTCGCTTGTTCCTAAACCTCAGCTCTTTTCTTTTTCTTGATAATTTGTATTAAACAACATCCTATTTTTGTTTCGAATTCAAAACACATCCTTACTCTTAGGATTAATAAAGAAATGAACTTGTTAGAAGTATACAAATTTAAGTTTACATTTGTAGACAACTTGGTTTGTTTTCCTACAGGCTGTGTGGTGTACCAGTGGGATCCAGAAACAAGGACCATTGCAAACAAACTGGATTGTTCCAAACTTGTACCTTGTTCTGAAAGTCTAAAGTCCATCAGTATTGAAGAGCATCTCAGTCCTGGAAGGTGTCAGGTATGTGTTACATCTTGTTAATACAGTAGAGTCCCGATATTTTGAGTTGAATGGGACCGAGAGTACCTCGGATTGTGAAAAATTCGAATTACACAGAATGTGTAGAGGTTAAGATAAAACTACTATTTATAGTCCTCGTATCTCCAATAAAATTTAATTTTTATTAAATATACACTATTTGGTATTGAACACTGAGGTAAAAAAGTAATTTTATACACAGTAAAAAATAGAAACTTACTTATTAAAGAAATCATAAATAGTTTTTGTTGAACTACACTGCAATGTTTACGAGCTGCGATGTCACGCCAGGGGGATACGGTAGTACCGGGAAAAGTTTGTTTTGATGTTATTTTTGTATATACAGTAGAACTTGTATAATTCGAACGTCTTTATTTTGAAATTACCGTTAGTTCGAAGTTTCGGTTCGGTCCCTTGAACTTTATGTGATATCAATGTTTAGTTGTACAGCCAATGGATCAGGGAATTATAAAAAATGTTAAGCATTTGTACTGGCGACTTATTGTACAAACGCTCTTGACAGATTCATTGGAAAACAAAAATTTAAAGATTGGTATCCTTCAAGCAGCAAAAATGTGTCAGATTCAATGCTACTTGTGGCTCGAATTACACGGAATTTCGGATTATCGAGACTCGAATTACTGGGACTCTACTGTAGTACTTTGATTACTGAATAGTGCAGGTAATATAAGATTACCTAAGTGTGCTCTTTTCCCTGAGAATCTTTTGATCATAAACATTGTAGAAAAGTCTACAATTTCCACCCTCCAGAAGGGAGTATGAGGGGAGGGGCATTAACCTGAAAATGGTGGATTTTTTTTAATATACGTTAAGTGGGAAAGTTGTAGCTTAAGGAAATACCTCTTTTCAAGACCCCCAAATGACCTAGTCAGTGCTTTTGATTCCACGTTTAGGGAAAAAGTAAGGAAAAACATCAACAATTAAAAATCATGCTAGAAACTTGAAATTTGGCACGAATGGAGGTTCTTTTTAGCATAAGAATGAAGTAAATAAATATGCACGCCCTTCCGCCCACCCCAAGGAAAATAGTAGTTTTAATCATGTTTATTGGCCTTTTAACCCCCATAACCACCCCCAAGGTCACAAAAGAGGTGCTCAAGGACTCAAAATAAAGGTTATGCCATAAACTAGAATTTCTAAAATCTTCATAAAAATTGCATGTATCATTTCTTTATTCCAATTATTATTTTTCTGATTAAAAACCACTATTTTCCTTTTTAATCTCCTTAAGAGGGGTCTTGGGGGTGTGGGCGGAAGGCGTGATATTTGTATTAGTTCATTCTTATTCTACAAAGATCCTTTGTCCAAATTTAAAACTTCTACCATGACTTAATTTATGGAGTTTTTACCTTTATATTTTCTTAGTTTTCCTGTGTAACACGGAATCTAAAGCACTTACAAGGTCATCCGGAGTCTAAAAAAGGTCTTTCCTTAAGCTACAACTTTCCCATTTAACGTATGTTAAAAACATCCACTGTTTTCCCACTATAGAAAAAAGCATTTTTTGCACCCTTTCAACTCCCCCCACACACAAACTACCAACACTTATCGGCAGCTGTTTGTAAAATTGTTCTTGAAACTCTATTCATATCAATTAGGACCACCGAAATAACCTGATCCAGTATGAGCGAAAATAATTCTCTGGGTAGGAACCATTACAGGGTAAACTAACAAGAAAGTAATAATAAGCAACATGGCCTGGCAACAATCAACAATGTCAGCTGTTCTAAAACCCAACCACAGTTCCGTTAACTGCAGTACTGTTTATTTTAACACATAATATTATACATGATACTTTATTGTGTGTTGTGATGTTTTTGGTATTTGGGTTTTTTGTTATGCTTTATTATTCAAGTTTGAACTCATCAAATAAAATTGTTCAACAGAGGAGGTACCACACTTCCATTTTTCTTCATATGTATTTTATTTTTGAAACATTAAGCTACTTTCAAACTTCACCTAGCCTGTATGTACTTATTGTTGAGATTGTTTCTTTATTATGATTTTTAAATTTTTTTGATAACAGGTAACAAGCCTATGTGTGTTAGATAATGAGCTATACGTCGGTACAACATGGGGCTGCATTGTAGTAGCAGAGAGAGCCACAATGCGACCAATCACAGTATTCCGTCCATTCCAAGAAGAAGTATCAGCGATTGTTGCTTTAAAACCTGCTGTGGAAGGTGAAGCGTTTCTGATGACACTTGGCAGAGGCTATCGAAGTCTAATTAAAAGGTATAAAGATGTTGTCGGTACGCCTACGTTATCAAGTCAAAGTTCCCAAACGCAAAACAACACATACGCATTACTATGGGCCGCGCAAAACTGGGCTGCTGCGTAAAACTGTTGTAATATTAGAGTGGAATCTCGTAATATATCACTAGTTAAAAGGTAAGGATTCTGATATGTGATGTCAATTTTCCATGGACTGCCAAAAAAGTATTTAAAAAATATGTTTTTATGGATCTGTTGTAAAAGGTTCCTTTACAAAAGTCGGAGCACACTATACCGCACCGCCAAGACTTGTATTGTAGAACACGTCTAAAACTTCATTTGCCCATAGTAAGGCTGTGTTACGGCCAACACTCGGCTAAATGTTCAAAGACTTTCTCAATCTTTTTCTACATTTTGATGCTTCCGGTTACGGAATAATGTTTATCAAATTAGTTTAGCAATTACTAAATAACAGAAATAGCAATAACAAAAATTTACTCTTCTATAATTACTATATTCAAACTAAAGTATATTCACAAAATATTTAGTAATGAAATACCAGAATTAATGTTATAAAATGCGGTTTCCCCTTCCCCACAATAATCGATAGTTTTATTGCTACATTTTTATAGTTGTACTATTTATTTACACAGTTTATTAATATTGATTAGGATACAATTGTATATTTTTATGGTTTACTACACAGTTGCAAGTTTACCCTTTGTTTGCAACCTTTTAGCAATACTGTATTTAAGTAAGAGATACTGACTTTATTTGTAGAGATTAGATTAATAATTTATATTTTTCTGTACCACAGCAAACCGTGCAAGTGGGCTAAATTAAGAAAGGAGATAGGTTACTACGGTAGCAACAGATAGTAACTGAAACGAATTTCCAAGTACTTACAAATAGGGTGATACAGTGATTTAAAAAAAATTTATTTCTCAAATCAATTTTTAGACTATAGATATAGACTGTAAATTGTTTTCTAAATTCCTTTTTAGTTAATGGTTCCTCCAATATTATTTAATATTAATTTAATTAGTAGATATTTTTGCCAAATTATATCTTTATAATCTGAATTCCTGTGTCGCTTGTTTGATTACTAAGGGAAGGGAAACTTCCGAACTTCTTCGATAAGCTTTTCGTTAAACACTTTATTTAATTTATAATGTGCTAGTTTACTTAATTTTTTTTTAATTCAAACTAGTTGAGACACAGTTTCTAAAAGAAACTTAAAAAAGTGATTCCAGAAGTGTTAGCGGATACTGCACCGTCATCATTTAGTAAACTAAATTTGATAGGCTTAATCCTGAACGGTGCGGAGTTGGCAATGTTGAACTATTTTACATTGGAATAACAATGTGCTGCTTTCCACTGACACAAGGCTAATGCTCATTGCGGTATAAGTGTCCTGACCTTAATTCTAAGTGCTTATTTTTTGGTAAACTATCAAATTGATGTTTAAAAGGTTTCTATTGTTAAATGTCTTATCACAAAATGCTTGCCTTTTTATGAATGTTTATCATAAGTGGATCTTAAGGGTTATATGTATTTTATTACATTTTTTAATTGTATGCACCAAGCTGTCTTTCATGTTCTCTGTATGTTGCTAAATTTTACGCTGAAGACTTTTAGCATTATAAATGTAAGAAAAGGAATGTCTGTTGCAGTGTAACAATTTATTATCAAGTGAATATATTTAGTGGTGACAATGTGGTTGGTCGGTAAAAAGTAATTTAAAAGCTTGACATTTTTCTTCTTTTTTTTTAGCAAAAAAATATCATTGATAATCATTATTGTATAGAACATTTTACTAATGTAAATGATAACATAGGTCAGACACTACCCGTATAAAACATTACTTGACAAAGTGATTTATTAAACCAGATTCAATAATATGCTGATGGTAAACAAATCCTGAAAAATGGAAAATAAACAAATTAAATAAACACTGCATGGTTTAAATTTTGTACAACTTAAAATAAATTGCAGAATAATTTATTCAAATTAAAAATTCCTCATATAGGAAATGATCTTAAATTCAAATGGCGGCTCATAGAAAAAATTAGTTAGACTGCTGCACTAGAAGATTTTTAGCCTTTGGTTTAAAATTGTGTAAAAGGAAAAAACGTGTTTAAAAAGAAAATTTATTCAGAAATTTTGATAAAATCCTAAAAGAAGCAAATAAAACATTTTTTACTTACTCTAACCTAAATTGTTAGAGTTCAAGCTTGATCTATTTAAAAATGAAATCCATTCTTCTTTGTTTTAATTTGTGCTCAAGATCAGTTTCAAAAGTCAATATTTTATGTGTCACGTAAAAGTCAATAAGTTCTAACACTACCTAAATGAACTTTATATTCTGGATTTCAATTTAAACTAAGATATATTTTCGTACTTTAACAGTGAAACAAACTGTCACGTACTGCTTGTGTAATGTAAATCTGTTAATAGTCTAGTAAATAAATTTGTTCCTTCTGAAATCTTAGCCTCTTTACCACACATGGAGTAAAAAAAAATTACCACCAGACACCAGGGCCGAGCTCTGCTCTTTATTCTATGACACAGTTCCAGACAAAGATTTTTGTTTCTTTTTTATAAATTGGGGGATTTAAAAGAACTCATTAAAATAAATATATGATTAAATCAATAATATCAATATGAAATAGAGAGTGCTGCAGTTGTTAGCAGTATTAAACACTATATCACTTACTTTCTACCTCCTAACTACATTGCACATCATATTTGTATACAAGAAACAACACAGATGTACTCTCAACTGTTAAAAAAAATGGTGTCAATTGTTCAAGTAATTAGTTTGATATAATTTTACTCATGGATGTTCTCAAGTAAAGATAAAACATTACCATTATGCTATTCACATAATATAATTTGATATTTTATGTTGTACTTGCCTAACATAATGTGGTATATTATGTTCAGTTAAAATTATTTACTTTGGTTAAGTATTTGGTTGTTGGTACTTTTACATTAACAAGAAGTATATAATAGCTTATTTTCATCATGTAGGCCTAGATTAAATAAGTTCATAGTGAAATGGATAGGTTTGGTATTTGTTGTACAGTAAAAGCTACAGTAAATTCAAGCTACAGTTACAAGTTGTATATTTGCTGGGCAGTGAGGAGAAATCTTGCCCAAGGATAGTGCCCTATGAGCCTCCTCTTTCCCCCCATATTTATGTATACATGTTCGATATTACTTATGATGTGATTGTATGATAACACCACATTGTTTGTGGAAAGTAACATAAATCATTCGAATAAACAGTATCTATTTCCAACTTAAAAAATAAAGTTATTCTTTGCACTTACACTTTAATTTTCACTAACATTAAAAGTCATGACATATTCACCTGACAATGCGACTTAATATTAGTGTAGTTTTCATTAAGTTGCATCCCATGACATTATTCAGTCTAAGTTAAACAACAACAATAACAAATTTAAAATGTTGCAACAATTAGATTTGGTAAATGTTGAGCACATTATGTATGTTTACTTTTCACTAACTAGAAAATCTAAAACAGTTTGATTTGTGACAATAGGTGTCGACTCAAAATTCGTTCTTATGAAAACTTTTAGTTTCAATTCTGACAAACGCTGTATCTCTAAAAGTTATGGTTTTATGTCTCATGAAAACAAACCCTAGGTTGGCTGCAAACTGGTGACTATTGTCAGACTAACAATTTTGTCACTTCAGTTTAAAAAATTGGTATACGTTAAGCAAAATCACATATTTTTCCTCTATGCTGATTGCTGTGAAACGTGATTTTAAATGTGTAGACATAACCTATATAAATATACTGTGTTAGAAGGCATAAATACCACACATATAAAATTAGTGAAAAACTACTTCATATTATTATCTATCCCAGGAAAAAATAGCAAACCAAAACTTGATAATGGTGGGTGACATAAAGTCAACAATGAGCTTGGACGCATTATAAAACCTTATGTTGTGGTAACATTTATGCCGCCTTCTG
>JAGFPH010000467.1:533339-559900 GCA_018207615.1 Philaenus spumarius
CCATTGAGAGAAACAGTGTGAATTGTATTAGAGTTATTCTTTAATTAACAGATGTTATATTTTTTTAGTTTAGTAAATTTTTTTTAAACTTTAGCATAGTTTTATGGTTTCGCTGTAAGAAAATTTTAAAATATTATTTTTTTAACTGTATTCTGCTTTTATTTAAGTATTTTAACAAATTAATACCTTGGGGTTAGTTATTTTTTGCTGGCCAAGTTTCTTGGTACTGTATGTGAAAAACAAAATGCATATTAGTATAAGGACTTTTTGTTGTGAAATTATTGATTATTGTTAAATTGATTATTGATTAGGCCAGATTCTTTGCATACTATGTTATCTATACTGAGATTTACTTTAAATTATCAACTATTATGTTCAAATTTTAAATTTTTATCTTGTTTTATAAAATTTATGTAAAAAAAATGTATGCCTGTGTAAAAAAAATCTTTACATGATTAAAGTATTTAGGCCTTAAGTGAAATATATAATAGTGTAAGATTGCATTGCAATTAGAGATAGTAATCAGCAAACTTATAATCAGCAAACTCAATCTTAATATCTTATTATAAAATACACTTTGAACTTGACGGGTGAGAAGGAATTTATATTTAAAAAAATAAAAATAACACTATTCTCACTTATATACGTTTAATTACCAAACGCGTTTCAACGACAAAGTCGTCATCCTCAGTGATATATGAGCTACAACTGACAGATTATAACTCCAGCTCCAGATTATAATATCTTGGGAATTCTTTCTCTTAGCTTTTTTATAATATATTTTTAATGAATTGAGTTACAACCTTAAACACAATGATTTAACAATATAATACTCAAACCAAGTTTAATATTTTGAACTCAAAGTAGTAGAATATTGTAGGCCTAGATTTGTAACTTTTCTTCAGTATTTGAAAATTTGATTTGAATAAATAGGAAATTGATTTTTAATGTAATCTGTTTTTATAATTTGCAATATTTATCAATACTAACACTTAATATTAAATAGTAACTCTGTTTTATTAATTATTAGTAGGAATGTTACAGGAGTAGGTTAGTATTAGATTTTTGACAGAAATGTAGGCCTATCTGCACATAGTTTTATAAGTTCTATTCATTGTACTAGAAGATAGATATAATTCATTCCAAGCATGAAAGTAAATATCAGTTGGTAAGAACTCACATAAATTAGTTTTAGTTAATTTATGTAATATTTGTATTTTTTATTGTTTGGTATAAAGAAAAGTTGGGATCACTTCCGATACTAAACCTTCATTTTAACAATCTTATATTCTATTTTTTCTTTCTCACTTTTAGCTGTTTCAAAAAAGGTTTCATTTGTTGTTTTGTTTTGGACCTATTAAGTTACAAACAACAGAAAATAAATTCAAACTTCCACTTGTTCAAATAGAAATCTTTTATACCAAATGTAATTTTTTTTTTCAAAACATTTAGAGGTGTTTTAGTAACTAGTTGTAAAAGAAAAAATTAATGTCATAAAAAAAGTACATGGATAACATTTTCTTTTGCTTAACAAACATAAAACAGAATTTGTGTTTGCAAACCATTGACCTTTAATGATATAGAATTTAAAACAAGATTGCTCTCTCTTTTAATAATTTTTCATATCCCATGTCTTCCATTTATTTTTCTATCTGTCATCTAATTGAAACCAAGCCAAAAGCATTTGAAAGATTTTGTAATTATTATGATTATAGATGTACTGCAAAAACTTAGAAATCATTGATATGCGATTTTGGTGCTAAAATCCTTTTGCAATAACCTAACTAGTATTATTATGTTCTCCATAGGAAATTTTTCCAATGTTAGACTGCAAAGTAAGGAAATTGTTATTATTACTACAGTCTAGTGGTTTGCTTTGAGATTAATCTAGTGTTGAACATTTATAATGGAAATTTTAATAAGTTATATTTTGTAAATATTGTTGCTGCAGTCTTTCTTTCTGTTTAGAAAATTGGTTCATTATTATTTTCTCACACACTATACTCTTTAAAGTAATGAGTCTTAAGTTTAAAACTCATTCTTGATAAGGATCTTGAAACGATGGAACATATTGGTTTCTTATAGGATTCTCTAGACATTCTTTTTAAGTATTTTTTTAGATTGAACATAATTATAAACCATGGTATCTACACACCATACATGTTTACTGATTCCTTAAACATTATTAGCCGAATTTTTGAAGAAAATAAGAGCTATTACACTCGACCCAATTTGAAAATTACTTTATATATATATATATCTGTTTTATTCCCGGATCGATAAGTGGTAGTAAATATGCTTCAAAATTGCATATTTTGTTTTTTTTTTTTTGTTTTTCGATCGGATTCAAAATGGCGGAGTTATACCGATTAATCGTTTTTGGGTAGGGATTTAAGGGTATATAAGTATACGGATTTTCCCACCTTGATAAAGTAGTAGTAAATATGCTTCAAAATAGATGAAATTTTAGTGGAAGGGTCCTTGACACTGATATTTTCATTTTTTGATTTTACACAAAATGGCGGCTTGTTTGATTCAAACCAAAATGGCAAAGTTAGAGCGAGGAAATTGCATTATTACTCCCACCCATAAGCCCTTGTGCAGATTTTGAGCTATATCGTTCGAAAGGTAATTAAATTTACTACAATCCTGTGCAAAGGTATTTCAGGTACAGTCCCCGGAACAAGGAACAAAATTGATAGAAAGCTCCCGATAAATGATTTTTTCATTATAAATGTCAGGTTTTTGCGCGATATCTCCCACTCATAAGCCCGTGTGCAATTTTTGAGCTATATCGTTCGAAAGGTAATTAAATGTACTACAATCCTGTGTAAAAGTAATTCAGGTACAGTCCCCGGAACAAGAAACAAAATTGATAGGAAACTCCCGATAAATGATTTTTTCATTATCCTTGTCAGGTTTTTGCGCAATTTCTCCCACTCATAAGCCCGTATGCAATTTTTGAGCTATATCGTTCAAAAGGTAATTGAATTTCCTACAATTCTGTGCAAAGGTATTTCAGGTACAGTCCCCGGAACAAGGAACAAAATTGATAGAAACCTCCCGATAAATGATTTTTTCATTATAAATGTCAGGTTTTTGCGCGATTTCTCCCACTCATAAGCCCGTGTGCAATTTTTGAGCTATATCGTTCGAAAGGCAATTAAATGTACTACAATCCTGTGCAAAAGTAATTCAGGTACAGTCCCCGGAACAAGGAACAAAATTGATAGGAATCTCCCGATAAATGTTTTTTCATTATTCATATCAGGTTTTTGCGCAATTTCTCCCACTCATAAGCCCGTGTACAATTTTTGAAAGGTAATTAAATTTACTACAATCCTGTGCAAAAGTAATTCAGGTACAGTCCCTGGAACAATGAACAAAATTGATAGGAAACTCCCGATAAATGATTTTTTCATTATCCATGTCAGGTTTTTGCGTGATTTCTCCCACTCATAAGCCCTGTGCAATTTTTGAGCTATATCGTTCGAAAGGCAATTAAATTTCCTACAATTCTGTGCAAAAGTAATTCAGGTACAGTCCCCGAAACAAGGAACAAAATTGATAGAAAACTTGTGATAAATTGTTTTTTCATTATTCATATCAGGTTTTTGCGCAATTTCTCTCACTCATAAGCCCGTGTGCAATTTTTTAGCTGTATCGTTCGAAAGGTAATTAAATTTACTAAAATCCTGTGCAAAAGTAATTCAGGTACAGTCCCTGGAACAAGGAACAAAATTGATGGGAATCTCCTGATAAATGATTTTTTCATTATCTGTGTAAGGTTTTTGCGCAATTTCTCCCACTCAACAGCCCGTGTGCAATTTTTGAACTATATCGTTCGAAAGATAATTAAATTTAGTACAATCTTGTGCGAAGGTAATTCAGGTTCAGTTTCCGGAACAAGGATCAAAACCCCAGTGCAATTTATGAGCTATATCATTCGAAAGCAATTAAATTTACTATAATCCTGTGCAAAGGTATATTTGGAACAGTTTCCGGAACAAGGAACAAAACTCATAGTAAACTCTCATTATAAAATACTAGTTATTACCTGATAAGAAAATTCGGCTATAGTAATGCGGCAGTGCTGCTTACGGGTTTTTTTTTGTTCATATTGTCTCTAGACTTTTAACAGGTTATAATGTCAAAACCTCTGTACACCTTAAAAATCTAGATTTAATTTTTTTTAAAGAGCTTCCCTTTCACTCTTTTTGAAATTTCGTGTTTTACAATTTAAAGACAAAAAGAATCAGTGGGTCAATTACAAAAAAAAAAAAAACCAATTATATTATGCCGATTCTTAAGCACTATTTCCGTAGATATTTTCAGACTTTTGAAATTTATATTACTGGACCTTTTTAGTTATTTAAAGTTCATAAGTAAGAGTTTTCATTTCTTGTTTCTTATTTAGGAATTAGAAATACTAGTAACTATGTGTTTTATAATGTTTCTAACATTGTCTGATTAATTTAGATAAACCTTGAACTATTGTGCAATATTACAAGTAAACAAAATAGCGTCTTTGTTTGCGTATTTAGCTACTCTAAATACATCTATTATTTCTGGATTAAAATGTTTAAATTAAATGTAATAATGTGGATGTTGTTGCAGAAATGCACTGTTCAATTACAGTACCTTCATCTATTTTATAGAATTTGTCACGTTTTGAGATTAATTAAATTTTTTTGTCAAATAAAATTAATTGTGATCTAACTTACTAGTCATTTGAGTAGTTTAAATAATGTCTTTGTTTTGTATTTTAATTTTGTAATCTTTTTTAGTATAAATTGTACGTTATAGTTTTTTAATAGATTATTTTTGTATATTTCTTTGTTGGTTGTATGTAAATCTTATTAACATGTTATTGTAAATAAATGTAAATATTGTTTTTTTTCTCGTTTTAATTGCTCCTTTGTGTTCTTAGTTACATTTAAAATTGTATGAAATAGTTTTCAAAATATTTTGAATAATGAAAAATATATTTATCCTGCAATTGTTCCCTCTGTTAGACAAAATGTAACTTTTTCACAAAAACTGCTGTAAAAAAATGGCCTCAAAAGGGATTGGAATGAAATTCTAGCTATTTCACACAGTTATTGTCCAAACCTTAACCCTCCCAGTGGCATGGTTAAAGCTAAAATTGAAAAGCCTGTTTTTAGCGTTTTGCAAGCATATTTTTAAAAATTCGCCAAAAATAGTAAATGAACCCCAATCCAAAAGTGTTCAATACCTTTTTTGTAGAAGAAACTTCAAAGAATTCAAATATGCCACTAAAAATTAGTTTATTTTGAAATTGTAAAAGTTATTAGCTCAAAAAACAAAAAATGTTCAGTAACGAAAGGAAAAAGTTCAACTTTAGGCCTACATAACAAGTAGTAAACATTTTTGTATTTTTTTCGTAAGCGTAAAAAAGTTTTGTAATTTAGTTCTTAATCTAACTGTATAAAAACATTTTTCAATTTCAAATTTTTTATTTTGAAAAAAACAGTTTTTATGTTCCAAGTACACGACTGGTAACAAACCTAGTCCTAGATTGTAACGTCGTTTACTAATATATGCTTTGCCCAAAAATGAAATATTATAACAAAGTGTAGAGGATAAATCAAAGAAAATAACGGTATACTCGTCTTTCCTTAGTTCACAAAAGTGTTTGAGTTATATTTATTTGAATAACAAAATGATATCAATCTAATGAAAAGCCGCTACCCTACACGCTGCATATAGGTCCCCATTTGTATAACGTGAGAACCCATGCGCTTGACTTTCTCACTAGAACTGACATTTCAACTGTCGACTAGACAGACAAAAAACCGGTTATTTCTGGATTACTTACCACCGTTTCAAACTTCAGACTTTGCTCTACAAAATCGTGTAAAGAAATCTGTCAAAACATAAGGCACTGCCTTCCCAATATCGATTGACAAATGGCCTGTTTATTGGTTGAGAGACTGTCCAATCACAAGGGTTTACAGTTATTCTTGAAATAAATACTAGTTTGTTAGTGACAAATGATTGGAAGACACCAACATAAAGATAAAATCTTGACGAATCCGATGGTATCGTTATAATTGCCAAAGAAACATTATTGTAGATGGTCTTAAACGTTGAAGAAGTGGGAAATAACAGTACAATTGTATGCAATTCGCGCACGGAAAGAGCTGTAGACCGATTTGCATATTTTAAAACGATGATTACGTATGTAAATATACGTTTTACGAAAAAGTTGTAAATACAAAAATTAAAGTTTGATTCATTTTCTTTCCAATGCTGCCAGTTTTATTGCGATTAGATGATTCTAAGTGGGTTAAATTATCGCTTATGCAAATATATGCAAATTCTCGCTAATTGTCGAAATAGCTGTATCTTGCGCCTGAAAGAACGTCACTTTGGGCAGGCTGCCACTGGGAGGGTTAACAATATGGTATGTAGGAGTTGATGTAAATGGAATGGGATAATAATTCAAAAAGATATGTTAAAATAAATCTAGCTCTGAGACCGATTATGTTATATATGTGTTAGATATGTTCTAATGGCACGAACTAGTTACTTTAGTAATCTATATAATATATATATAAAACAGTCGGGTTTGTATATAACTCAAGAACCAATTTTTATAATCTTTGATTTGTTGAATTCGTCTTCGCCCCGAATAGCAGAGTATCTATAAAAATATAGGAAAAATACATAAATAAAATTAAACACACAAAATAATTTTAGGTTAGGCCTAGACTGATGAACTAACACATTCATGTTATTAGAATGTATTTACATTCATTACCATAGCAACCAATAAAATAATTAACAGATAAAGGTACTTACGTATTATACGCAGGCCATTAGTTTTTTAAACATTGCTAGGTTAGGTATTGTTTTAGTAAACAACAGAAATGCAAGAATAATAAAAAATAAACGGTACCAGGTACTGGCACATACTTTCTCACAAATATATTTAAATTACTAAACAGATTCACTGTGACTAGTAGGGTGAGGTAGGAGAGTTTTTTTATTAAAGTTGGAGATTAACTAATAAATATTATTATTATTATCTAGAGAGAAAACTATTCAATCGATTTCGAACAAATTTGCACCAAACACGTCAATTTGGTCTTTATAGATGCACGTAAAAAGGTTTTGAAAATTTTTGAAAAACAACCCCCTTTATGGCCAAAAAACCCCCAAAAATCAGTTATTATTATTAGCTAAACAAGAATTTTTAGAAAGATGCGGGTTTTTGCATATGGTATGGCACATTAAAGGCTACAAATAAGCCAAATTTTATCAAAATCGTTAGAGCCGTTTTTTTATAAAAAAATAATAATTGATTTTTTCGGGGTTGTTTGGCCAAAAAGGGGGTTGTTTTTCAAAATTTTTCAAAACCCTTTTTCGTGCATCTATACAAGCCTACTCTACATGTCTGGTGCAAATTTGGTTGAAATCGATCAAATAGTTTTCTCTCTAGCTTAGTGATCGCAAAAAAATTCGATGTTGAGATTTTTGTGGAAATATCCGTTTTGACCCCTTAAGTCCAAAAAACTGGTTTTTACAAAATGTCTGTATGTATACAGGGCTAGAGCGAAAACTATTCAATCGATTTCGATCAAATTTGCACCAAATACGTCAATTTGGTCTTTATAGATGCACGTAAAAAGGTTTTGAAAATTTTTGAAAAACAACCCCCTTTATAACCAGATGCATAACCAGATGCAATACCCCCTTGACAATTCTAAGTACTTGAAACAACCTACGCTGCTCCGACCATGCCCTCAAAGAATACCATGCAGCAAATAAACGAAACAGTTAAGATGCAACATTACTTTTCTACAAAAATTTTTCATTACTACTTCATTTAATTAATCTGAAATAGTTTTAAGTTGATCTTTCAATATTGTTTTATTTCAATAAAATCATTTTGTAATAACACCTTTTTTTCATTTGCCTGTTAAAATGAACCATAGAAATGTGAAAACCAAGGTATTTTCAAATCAGGTTAATTACGTGGGTAGACTATAGGCAGTTAAAGATATATTCTAAATACTGATTATTATAAAAAATATATGTGTAAATAATGAAAAAAAGGTCCTTCTCTATTTTATAAAGAATTGTTCTACTAAAGATTTTTTATTTTATTATTTGCATTCTTTGTACACACAAGTTGCCTGCATCATTTCCATATATTTAAAATATGTATGTTTACCTTATGACCGTACACAATGAATTTACTTACCTCAAAGTCAAAACCATTTTCTCTTCTGGTAATAGCACGTCTGAATTTGATATCAGTCCCAGTTAAATCTTCTTTAACCCTTTGCGGTCGGATGGCCCGTGAGACCGGCAACACAGTTGTCAAAGATAGCACGGAATAATTTCAACATGAGTTGTCCTCGCCGCTCACCTGGATTGTGTCACTGCCCACGTCAGTCTATGAGTCAGCTCGGTATTTATCATGGCGGCCATCTCCCACCAACTCGGAATTGTTTTAGCAACAACCTTCAATGTTTACATAGGACATTTAAATTTTAAATAATAGTAAACAAATTACATTGAAACATGTGTTTTATCACTTAACTCCATCTTGACGAATGAATCAGTACGACAGATACTTCGATAAGGTCGCAGCCACCATATGTAAAGGGACAAGTTGCCACCCAGTGGCTGTGACCTAGTGAGAAGGCGGCCTTAGAGCAAACAACTATTATGTATTATTTTATTCAATTGGTTGCTATGGTAATAAACGTAAATACATGTGTTGGTTTATCAGTCTAGGCCTAACTTAAGAATTTTTCCGACTAAATTTTACAAATATTGAAATAAAAAGTTTTTTATCGAAATTAATTGCAGCCTATGCTACTCAGCTATAGTGTAGCTTTTTATTAGCAAAACTGTTTCTTCAATCAGTTCAGTAGTTCCAGAGATTAACACCTCTCCCCCTCCCTACATACAAACTAACAAACTTTACCACTTTATAATATTAGTATAGATAGTATAATATAATCTAGATACAACCTTTTATTATCAATATACAGTATTTGTTTATACAAATTTAAAGAAGAGATACCTATTCGTTTAACTTCGGAAACATCCATACATCTTCGTATAACATATAAACATATTCGAGTAATAATTTCTTCACTATAATAATATAATAACTTTTAAATCATTTAATCTATCAATATGAAATAAAAAGAGATTAAGGCCCGCTGCAAATTGAACCCAGCCCATGTACATCCCATGCACAGCACACGCGTGGGCTATTTTGTAGAACATAGTTTGAGACGGATAGGTGCATATTAAACCCATCCCAAGGCCAGTGCAGTCCCAACCTGTTCCCATGGGTGTCAAGTTGTGCTAGCAACACAGTTTCGTGGATCGTGGGTTCTATCTACTTGTGTCAGTGTGAATATTTGTTTTCTACGAAAATAGAAAAACTAATTGAAATTGTTAGAAGCTTTCCTTGTGTTATATGACACAACTCATGAAGACTACATGAGAGCAAAACTCAAGGATGATTTGTGGGAGAAGATAGCCAAAGAATTTAATACTAATGGTAAGTGGTTTTATTTGTAATTTTTGTGATTTTTTCTACGTAAAAGCAAAATCACTTAAAGCGGGACCGCGTAATTTAACGGGGACTGCCTGTAATTTAAAAAAAAAAACACTAAAATTGCAATACTGGTAAGTATTAAAAACTTACTTAATCTTTGACTACTACGGACGTCTTTTGTCCCACAACTACTACAGAGGGGTCTGAAAGACCGTTTTGTTTAAACATTTGTGGTAACTTTAAAAAATATATATTTAAGTAGCATTCACACTCAAAACATTTTTTAACTTTGTTTTAATAACATAATAAGAAAAAAAATCAAATTTCGTTTTTGTATAATATTTTAGGGTTTTTTAATTTTATACTGTAAAACATGCAATATATATTATACAAATTTTTAAATGAAAATTATGTTTGAATTATTTAAGGAAACCAACATATCTGTTATTGTTAAGTACCATATAGTAACAAGGACAAAATATTTTTAAACTGTAAACATGCACATGTTCTTATTTCAATGGATCGATTTTGTATGTATAATCACTACGGAACGTTTCTCAGACCGCAGCAGATCGATAACTCACAAACCGGCTTTGATTTCACTCGTGCGATTCCACTGCTCAACTGACCACCCAAGATCAGGAAGGTACTGTGAAGTGCGGGATACAGTGTTCCAAGGCGAGGGAGAAATCTCTGTTGAAATTTCCCCCACGGTCTGATAGACGGTCCGTAGTAATTAAGGGTTAACATTAAATCATAACATAACATTAAAACAAACGCAACATTACTGAATACAGTATAACTTCTTTCACACAGTACTGTAAAACAAATGTTTTTTATTTGTACCGTACTACGGTACTACAACTTGCCATGATTAAAAACTTACAGTAGTAAAAAATGTGGCAGTAACAAAAAGAATCACACAGGTGTCTCATGTTTACAATAGTAGTTTTTTGAACAGTGCAACAGTTCAGTTTCTAAGAGTGTTTATTTATTGTTTTGTGACTGTTTTTTGAGCAAATAACAATGTTCAGGACTGTTACATTTATTTGTTTTAAAGTGTTTATAAACTATTTTCAATCTGAGCCATTAGTTGAAAGCAGATTTATTTCATTTAAGTATAATAACAAAAGAGAAGGAAAAGAAATAGATGTCAACTGTGAGATAAGTTGAACTCATCATACATGGTTACCATGACAACAGTTTGTTGGTTAAGGAATGAGATAGAAAATTTTTTTGGATACCGGTACCTATTTTTTTTGTGTAGGAAATGCAATGTTTTTTTTACGTAATAACTTATGTAAATTGAAGATAATATCAAGGAATTAGAAGAAATAATTATAAAAAAAGTCTGATAATTAGTAAGTAGTAGTCAATGGTAATTTAACTGAACTTTATCAGGACATTGTCAAGTCTTTCCTATTTCAAAAAACATAATAAAAATTGGCTTATTTTAACGTGTATTATATATTTATATAAAAAAAAATGAATTTTAGAGGCAGCACGAACCTACCCGAGATGGCTGTAAATTTATATATATATAAAATAAATAAATAATTTTGAAATAAATATTAGAAAATACTATTTTATTATCAGTATAATAACGAAGAAAGGTAAGGTTACATTTGGCACAACCAACGTGGGGCATTTCAAAACTGAGACTATTAGCACTTTTAGCGTCTCAAAAAATAGATATCAAATAATTATCCATATACCTAACAATTGCCATTCTAGTTTAATATCGTCACATTGTATTGACATAAATTGTTACTTGGTACTAAGCTAATCTAAGTTTAAAAAAATTAATGACCAATCAAATTATAACTTGCGCAAGAATCCCAAACCTTCTGTCAAACTACTGGAGAGCATGGAGATACAAAATCAACTACGATCAGATGAGAACTTCAGAATCAGCGTCATACAGCCTACTAATATACAAGAGAAACTTGACAACACAGGAGAAGTAACTTTATCTAGCCCAAGTTCAGTAAGCGGGGGAGAAAGAAGTGAGACTGAAAAAGAAGAGGAAAATGGTAGCCCTATGATGTCAGAAAAGAGAGGAGTGTTAAGTGAGACAAGAGCCGAGAAGAGAGCGGAAAATGGAAGTAACATGAGGATGGAGTGATTTATACAGATGATACTACAAGGACAACAAGAAATGCGACAAGAACAACAAGAAATACGACAAGGTCTAGAACTTAAAATAAAAAAGGACAGAGAAAAATGGAAGAAGTTTTACAAGAGATGCGACAAGGAAAACAAGAATTAAAAGAAAAAATTGGAAAAGTTAGAGAATATTTACGAGGTGAGATGAGACAAGAGATGGAGGAACAAACTGAAAATAAATTAAATCAGGTGAAAACAGATTTAAAAATTGAAATCAGCGACATAAGAAATCAAACACAGAAAGTACAAGAGGATACTAACAAACAAATAGAAAACCTTAAATCAGAGGTTACTCAACAAGTGATATCACAAGAACAAAGGGTTAAAAATTTAAAAGCAAATACCAAGCAAATAATTGCACTTGAATGTTCTACATATCAAAAGGAAATGAATCATAGGATCGAAGATCACCAAAAGAGCATAGAAGAACAACAACAACTTATTGAGAATCTGAAAGAAGTCGTCGGAAATTCTGCAGTTTCACAGAACAACACGCCAACTACTGTTTATGTCACTTGTAGCGGAAGTAACTTATCGGGAGACTCTCAGTTACCTAGATTTAATGGTAAAATAACCAACCCGACAGGATACCTACGGAAATTAAAACAGTATTTCTTAAGGACTCAAGCTTTAAATCACAACGTAGCAAGAAAAGAAGAAGAAGTACTGAGGGAGGTGATAGATGGTAGTTTTGAGTACATGGCTTAAAACTGGTGGCAGTTAGTACAAAATAGTATACACAGTTGGGAAGATTTCGAGAAGGAGTTCATCAGTAAATACTGGAACAAGGATATTCAACGCCACGTCAAGACTAATATTATTAAATTAACCAGAACGGGTTATCACCATGAAGTCTTTAGATCCTACACCAACAGAAGAAGAGATAGTGGACAGATTATCAGAACACTTCAATGAATTAATACAAGACTCAAAGAAGGTACAAAACATTGACAGCATAAAAGATTTCAACTTGCTATTGCAAAGAGAAGACATGAAGAAAAGCCAACAGCAATCCAAGTACTCACCGAGAACAACTTGAAGATTTGAGAAAGGAAGCAGAATGGAAGAGCAGCAGAGGCGGCCTGTACAACCAACACAGTATCAAACCGGTTATGAAAGAATAATACAAGAATATACCCACAGGACAGCTTACATACCGAAGAGAGGGCCAGGAGAAGAACAAAGACTTCGTAGAGAACCAACTAACCAGTCGTACAGACCAAGAGGAAAATAATGGACAAAAGAGCTTTGAAAGAAATGGATCAACTCAACCACCGACACAGAAGCCATTTTATAACCAAACTTATACAAATGGTAATGTGAATTATCGAAGTGAAGGATACAATCCAAGTGGAGCATCATATCAAAACAATAGAAACACAAATGTTTATCCAATCAGGGAACAGAAAAATGTTTGTCATTTAATTGCAAAAAATCAGAATATTTCTACTCCATGCAGAAGTAACCAAGAGAATACAGCAAACCAACCAAGGGAATCTACTTGTGGTTCTTTAAACTAAAGGGCACTGTACAAGAAATACCAGGCCTCAATAGTACATATACATATACAGCAATATCTTGTCCAGTGCAAAAGACAAATTATAATTATATTCAAAGGCCTAACCAAAACTTTAAAAATGAAAATCAAACAAATGAGTCTATACTTTCAAATATTAAAGATTAAAAGGATTTATTAAAAGAAGAGGATCAAAATAAACAAATAACTATTAAAAATATAAATAGCCCAGAGATACCTATAACAATAAATAATATAATAACAAATGCTCTTATAGATACAGGATCAAATGTTACCTGTATGTCAGAAGATTGGTTTTTAAAGAATAAAAATCAATTAGGAAAATATGAAAAACTACCAGTTACCAATTTAAACGTTAAAACAGCACTCAATGCTAAGTCAAAGAAAATTACACATATAATTTTAATGACAGTCACTATAAAAAGGCAATCTTTTCTAATGCAATGTTTAATTGTTCCAAACTTAATTAAGCCAGTTATTATCGGAATTATCTTAATTGCTTATTTAATTATCCGTTTGTTGAATCACTTTCATTTTTTTTTTTTTTTTTTTTTTTTTTGAGTAATAGTGACTGTTGGTACGTATCCAGAGTTTTCTTTGAGTACCTATATCTAAAAGAACTAGTAAAAAATGTTTTACTATGTAGTGTTTAAAGTTTAAAATAATTTCGTACTATATTTTTTTAAAGTATGTAAATATTATTATTTTTTAATAAAATAAACGGTACCAGGAACTGGCACATACTTTCTCACAAACATATTTAAATTATTAAACAGATTCACGGTGACTTGTAGGGTGGGGTAGGAGAGGTGATTTTGTATTAAAGTTGTTTTCCCATAAAATAACGGAAAAACTAACTTTTCTCAAAAACGGCTCGAACGATTTTGATTAAAATTTTACAGTTTATAGTGCTTTAGGTCCCTAATAAACTATAAAATTTTAATCAAAATCGTTAGAGCCGTTTTTTAGAAAAATTGATTTTTCCGTTATTTTATGGGTTTTTATGGGAAAATTACCCTTAAAAATAAAAAATTCTCAAAAATGAAAAAAACGCCTGGAGATACCGTGGATTAGTACCTCCACACCAAATTTCATCAAAATCGGACGACTGGTTTAGGCTCTAGGTCTGATAACATCCACACAGACACACACACAGAAATCACTCTGAAAACCACTTTTTTAGGTTCAGGGGGACCCAAAACGGATATTTCCACCAAAAACTCAAACTCGAAAATTTTGACGAATACAATACTTTCTCCATATACTATGGTATAGGGGGAGAAAGTAAAAAAGTCAGCATATGTGTTAATGTGGTTAAATGACTATGTAAAAATTTCAATATATTCAGACATTGACTTTCTGAGAAAATGTTTCTTTATGGCCAAAAATATAACGCGAAAACCTAAAAACTTATAGTATATCGGAGTGCAAACGTTTTTATAAAAATAAATTTTGCAATCAAAATAATCTCAAATAGGTACCTAAATATTATACATCAAAATGTTCACAACAAAATGTAGAATAAAAAATAAAAGTCAATTTTTTTTTAGAAAATTCATGTCATACTCCCCTTAAATACCAAACTAATTGAAAATACATATGTAATAATACACTTTCGTGAAATAAAAGAAGGAAGAAAATGAGAGAAAAATATTACAATAATGTAACATTGTGGTGCAAAAAAATCCCCGCAACGAAGCACGGGTATTCAGCTAGTATATATACAGTATGTTTTATTTCTAGCAATATTTAATTATTTAAACATTTACCTTAGACATACTGCTAGTTTTTCTTCATTTCCAATAGGCTTTTGTGCATCACTCTTGACCAGTGATATCCTTTTTAATTAATTCATGAACCTCACTAAACTGTTTTCTATTTAACCGAAACGACTCATTAAACACACTATCTGGAATTTCACTGGATAGATTGAACTCTCCATGACTATCTTTTTTGTAAATACTCATTCGTTTTACTTCTTTTTCGTTTTTTGCTGAGTATGTACCACAAGAAAAAAATATATCTTTCTTCATCCTCAGATTCAGATTATAAATCGAGAAGAAGTTGCTGGCGTGCTGTCATCTTGCATACTGGTACTGGAAGAAGTGATGGAGATTTGGGTGAGTCGTGGGTGTGGGCTGTGTACTATTAAAAAACATGTGCTTGGGTTGGGCTTCGGTCACGCGTGTGCTTGGGATGTACATTTGCGTTCAATTTGCGGCAGTCTACACACGGGTCATTGAGCTATCGTCAAGGAAGCGATATTTGTACCGGTTCGTTCAATCGTCAAGACGGAGAAGCGTGGACGTTTCATTGTAGGTGCATTTCAAGCGTTGTGCACTGCAGTCCTCAAGCTTAACGATTACTCACGCGGCTGGTCGCAAACATTCAATTCGAAGGGGAGGTTGAAAAATAACGGGAATTTATGATTAACCTAGTTATACGAGAAAAAATGTTGTAGAGAAAGCAGAGGTGGAAATTGGCAAAAGATAATTTATATATTTTTTAAATACAGTCATGTCCTATATATATATCATATATTGTAAAGATTATAAAACTGTATGTCTATTTGTTAAAATTTTGTATTACATACGTTATTATATATGTCCCAAAAAACAACCCTGTTGTAAAAATTTGCCAGCAAGAAAACCTTTTCAGCCGAAAAAAGAATTGATATGAATGAAATCCCGCCAAAGGAGCATGTTCAGTGCTTCGCGCCTAGGTCTTGATGTACTCATAGAAACCTATGTAAAATAGTTAATTTTTTTCATCGCTGATTTAATTGACGGAGAACTTCAGAATTTTTTCAACGTTGGGAAGAGCTTGAAATTTGTTTCAACGCTGTTTGGCGTGGAGCTTGATATTTCTTTCAACGCTGTTTGGCGGGAAGCTATTATAACGGAAGCAAGGGACGAGGAGACAAGATTACTTGGCTTCGAATTGTGATCCCATTGATCCACAATGAATTGAATGGTCATTTTGTAAAATGTTTGTAAGAAAATAATAAACCATTCTGTAATCATTCTATTGAACATAACCTATCCGGTGTAGATTTTTACCATTTTTTCAGTGGTCCTCCCCATTGAGCAACTCTGACAAAATCTTGACCCTTTCTAATCAACACCTAAAAACCAACCCCCCATTTTAGAGCGGATGGAGTTTAAATTGCACAAAATGCAGTTCCTTGGAGCATATCGAATGTGTGTGCAAAGTCTAACCTCGATCCGTTATTTCTGTGAGGCTGTAACCCCGTCGAAAATAAGAAGTAGAAACATTTTATAAATAGCGATTTTCAAACATTCATAACTTCGACATCTGATGGTCCCAAGAGTTTTAATTTGATACACGTCCTCAGGAGCACTTCGAAAATGGGTGTATGAAAAATCAATACCTGTGACCCCCAGAAAAAAGGGGGGAAACCCTACCTCCTTTTTTTGTTGGGGTAGGGACATATTGCATAAAAGGCACTTCGTTGGAGTAAACGAATGTGTGTGCAAAATCTAAGCTCGATCCGTTAAGTTTGTGAGGCTGTAGCCCTGTCAAAGAACAAGAAGTAGAAAAACTTAAAAAATAACGATTTTAATACTTCTATAGCTCCGTGATCTGATGGTCCCTAAAATTAAAATTTGGTACACTTCCTCAGGGGCCCCTCGAGAATCGGTGTAGGAAAAATCAACATCATTGACCCACAGGGGGGTCGAGGTAGGGGAGGGTGAAAACCTGTACGTGTTCTGTCGCGTAAACAGTGTTCTTGGTCACCGTCTCATTCTCAATTTTCTAGGCGGGCGCGGGACGCTCCCGCTTCCCTAGATTTAAAGAAAGATTTAAATATTCTCTTTTAATTTCTTTTTATTTCATATTGATAGAGCAAATGATTTAGAAGTTATTATATTTATAGTGAAGAAATTAATAATCGAATATGTTATACAAAGATGTAATAATGTTTCCGAAGTTAAACGAATAGGTATCTCTTCTTTAAATTTGTATAAACAAATATATTGATAATAAAAGGTTGTATTTATATACAGTTTATAATCTCAAAGCAAATCTTATAACATATTATAACATACATTAGTTAGTTCTATAACTCATATTTAAAATAATCAACTTCACTAGAAATTATAATCATTGATGTTGTAAACATAACTCTGAAAGTTGGAATGGAGCATACTTTCGCTTCCTTGACGATAGCTTGACGATCCGTCTGCAGACGTAGAACGAGGGAAACGACTTTCGTTATTTTCCACGCTTGACGATTGCTAAACGCCTCTCTCCCGCGTAGCATAGGCAACATGCGGACTGCCAAACATTACATACAGTATAAACCAGGCGCGGATACAGAGGGGGGCTTACATTTTTAAGGCTTGATTTATATGTTTGATTTAACCATACAAGCGCGAAATTACACTGTACTGTCGGCTCAGCCCGCCGAGCAAGTGGCAGGCAGCATTACTGTATCGTCTGATTGTGTTGAATATTTACCCACTACAAATCATCCAATCTCAATAAAACAAAAAAGATTGGAAAGGAAATGTTAAACATTAATTTTTGTTTACAAATTTGTTTTATAACATATATTTACATATTATGTAATAATCGTTTGTAATAATTGTAGTTGTCTAAAAAGACACAAAACTTTTCACTTTTCTAAGGCTCATAATCGCTAGACAGACTTGTTTTGAAAAGAATATAAGGTCACCTTTGGATTCGTCAAGATTTGAACTTTCTAACATTGTCTTCCAATCATTCGTCACTCTTATAATTTTTTAGATATGAAGTTTTCTGTAAGCCCTTAAGATTTGACAGTTTTCAACCAATGAGCAAGCATATTTTGTAATCAACATATCTAGTACAAATCAATATACTTGTACATTGATGTTTTTATATAGATTTTAGTGTAAATTCTATATTTACGTTTGATGTAAGGAAAACCTGATTTAGTGTTCATGGGCTACAGCTATAATTCTTGTCTGTGAAATAAGTACCATTGCGCCGATTGTCTTAGCCCATTTAGCCCAGACAATAGAGCAAAAATAAGCCTAATTTTGTTATTGAATTTAACAGCAAGCAACATCCACAGTGACTTTAAGGATAGCACAAGGGTATGTTATAAAGAAATTTTTATTATTATTTCTTTTTTAAATAGGCCCAGTTCCTTTTTTTAAATTATGTTGTAGGTGCCAAATTTAGAATGATGAAAATTTCCTTTGAAACTGAAAAACTGCCACAGCTAATATTATAAATGATTAACAAATTTGATTTTATACAACTCAATATTTAATCATGAATTTACTATACAAGTATTAGGTATTTACATATAAGTTATTTCAAATCAGATAAAATTATTCTCTTTCTCGAGTTTAAGAGTCCCTGGCTTTCTTAATAGGCAATCACTTAAATGTATACTTTAATTTATATTACAAATGAGATTATTTACTTTTACAAACTATGAAATTACAACGTACAAAAAAAATGTCCAAATGGCTTATTATGAAATGGCAAGATATTAAAGTTGGTGCTTATTATTAAAAGATTTTACCACTGTTCCTATGTTTTATTTATGAAAATTATTTTCACTGATTATTACTACAAGTCCAACACATTTACTGATTTTCCGTTTTCTTTTATAAAATTTCTTACAAAATGATCAATACTTAGTGGATGCCAGATTAGAAGTGCTTAAAAAGCTTTATTAAAATTCCAAACATGGCGCTCGACAATCGTCACGGCCATCAACATCACCGTGTTGAATATTTTGTTCACAACGGCACACCTTTTAAGTTACGTTCACATTTATTTTCCAATAATATTTTTTTTTTTTTAGTGTTCATAAACTGCATATCTACATATTTTAACTGTCTAATTATATATTTAATTTCGAATCACTTATTATTGTTTCTTTTTTAAAATCGGGAATGTCCATTTCAATAATTCATATTATCATTATACTTCGTCGACGTCAAATTAACTCGATCGATTTCACCTGCGCTTTTATGTGTCCACTATTTAGCCTTGCATAGTCAAAGTTTATTTCACATGGTTTAAATACCGAAACACCACTGCGTCTACACTTTGTCCTTGGTTATGCTACATTCTTTTAATTTTCTAACACTTGTTACTTATTTAATTTATACACAACTAGCTGAATACCCGTGCTTCGCTACAGGGAATTTGTTAGTTGCATCATCATGATTTATAATTAATTGTCATAGTATTCTCTCATTTTCTTTCATCTATTATTATTAAAGTGAATTATAACATTTATATTCATCATGGTATGTGTGCTAAATAAATTAAATAAATAAAAAAATCAGAGTAAAGAGCGTCTTTTTCTTCAACCGCTAAATCTACAGACTGGTAAATCACAATCTTAGCTTGATGTTTGCAGCGTCTTTAATTGCGATTGCATTGATTGGGTTAGTTTTGATTAGGTTACGTCTTAAATATTTTCTTAAAATTAATAAGTTCCAAATTTCAGCTCTCTAGCTTTAAAGAAAGAATACAAATTAGTATTGATTGTTTTTAGGGTTTGTTATTACATGTTCAACCCTTAGCAGCACGTAACGAAATGTACTTTTTATGTGTATCGTGTAAGAAATAAATGTACAAAATTTCAGCTCTCTAGTTTTAAGGAATGTATGAATATTAATAATTACTGTTTTTAGGGGTTGTTAAAACATTTTCACTCCTAGCAGCAAGTAACAAAATGTAAAAGTCATTTACTTTTCATATGTGTTTTGTAAGAAATATGTGTAAAAAATTTCAGCTTTAAGGAAAGTAAACAAACAACATTTATTGTTTTAGGGGATGTTTCAACCCTTAAAGGTAAAATCCTATCTTAGAGCGCCTATAGCAATTATAAGCAATATGTAAACCAAATATTTCACGTTCCTTAGCGGTATAAAATTAATATTTATAGTTATAGAGGTTGTTACTAAATGTTCACCCCTTAGCAGAAAGTGATAAAATGGTAAAACTGGTTTATTTTTTATATGTATCTTCTAAGAAATAAATGTACAAAATTTCAGCTTTCTTGCTTTAAGGAAAGTATAACAAACAATGTTTATTGTTTTATGGGTTGTTTCAACCCTTAAAGGCCAAATATTTTAAATTCCTTTCTTAGTTCGCCTTGATGCAGTACATGCAAGGGTTATTGAAATGTAATTAAAAAGATAAACATAGGCCTAAATTTTAATTAGAGTTTCAATTGCGAATTGGTTATGTTTTCTTTTTAATTGCATTTCAATAACCCTTGCATGTACTGCATCAACACTCCCCCCCATAACCCTGCGACACATTGAAACTCTTCACAAACCTTCCGGTCCGAAGGACCATACTACAACCTAACATGCAGCGACATAAATTATAAAAATACATTATCTTCTTATTTTCTGGGCCGGAGATTGTATCCATGTCCCTGCTATTCCTCCGTTTCTGGGCTGTCTGAAGCGTCGCTTCCAGTCCCGGAAAGATTCACCGTTCGGAGGTGTTGTTCCAGTGGTTTCAGCTCAGCAGCGTGCACCTTGACTGGAGGATTGGTCTTCAGCTCGTAAATGCCCTCTCCAAGTTTTCTTGCGACAGTGTAAGGCCCCAACCATTTGGGTGCCAGACCTGCATGGAAACCTTTGGCCTTGTTGCTGAGTACGTGGTTTCATCTCATTACCAGTTGACTGGGTTGTAGCTCTTTTTCTTCTTTGACATTTATAGCTTCAGCCTGTCTCAGTGTGCGTTCCGTTGCTTTTGTCTGCATTTGCCGACCCTGATGTTGTTGGGCGGAATACCACTGTTCCACTGTTTGCTGGTTGTTGTTAGTCGTAGCCGGTAGACTCCAATCACCAATGCGACGTATCGGTCGACCCAAGAAAAGTTCTGCTGGTGAATAGCCGGTGACGCGATTGGTTCTCTGTCGCAAGGCGAGTAATGACTGGGGTAGATGTTCGTCCCACTTCTTGTGTGGTTTGTCGACTAGAAGAACTCGTAGCATTCTCTTCAGTTCTTGATTTCGTCGTTCAGTAGGGTTGGCTTGAGGGTGGTAGATTGGAGTTGTCCAATGTTCGATATTCCATTGGTATAACGTTTGCTTCCAGAGTCGAGAAGTGAATTGACTGCCATTATCGGAGAGCAGACACCTAGGATACCCATATCGACTGAAGACTTCTGTACGCAGGAGATGTAATATGCGACTTGATGTGGCTTCTGGTATGGCGAAGGCTTCTACCCATCTGGTGAATAAATCGGTGACAACCAAGATGTTAGTTTTACCCCGAGATGTGCGGGGATATGGACCCATGATGTCGATGGCAAGTACTTCCCATGGTTGATGGGGCTGTCGACCACGTGACGTTGTATTCGGTTTCTGATTGGTTGCCTTAGTGCGAGCGCAGATGGAGCACAATCTAACATATGCTGCGATGTCTTTCTTCATAGCCACCCAGAAAAATCGCTGACGGATCGAATGGTATGTTTCTTCTCGGCCGGGGTGTACTGCTTCCGTGTTGTCATGGTACTTTTGGAACACTGAGTTGACGTAAGCTTTTGGAAGGACTGTAACTGGTGACTGGTTAGCGAACTTTGACACGTAGACAAGAATACCATCTTGTAGCCGTAAGTTCTTGTAACACACCTTAAAACTTCTTGGAACACCCAATCTGTCGTCGCTTCGACTTCTAATCCAATCAATCATCTTCTTACAGACTTCATCTTCTTCTTGCCATTTTTTAATTAACTCTTTGCCGAACCCGTTGTCCAAAGCCATGAGAACTGGAGGTTGTTCAGTTGTTTTCGGTGGTGTGGGTACTTCCCTCTCTGGTAATGTCTCTGCTTGTCCAGACTCATCGGAGGGGTTGCGTGAGAGACTATCTGCTGCCTGATTGGACATTCCAGAGACATGTATCACTTCAAAATCGAATTCAGCCAATAACAACGCCCATCGCATTAACTTTGACTTAGTTCCAGATACTGAGTTTAACCAACGAAGCGCCGAATTGTCTGTATATAATTTAAATTTTCTTTCTTCTAGATGGCCCCGAAACTTTCCAACAGCCCATACTACTGCTAATGCTTCTTTCTCCGCTGTACAATAATTTTTCTCGGCAGGTTGAATTTTTCTGCTGGCGTATTCTATGATGTCTCTGCCCCTTGTTTGTTTTCTTGGAATAAAACTGCACCTAACCCTAAATCGCTGGCGTCAGTTTGCAGGCACAACATTCTTGACGGATCTGGATGCGCTAGTCTAGGTGCGTCGCATATGGTTCTCTTTAAATCTTGGAATGCTTTTTCTTCTTTTCCAGTCCATTTGAACGGTTTCTTTTCATGCACGGATATTTCATATTCAGATCAGTTAATAGAGCGGCTCTTATCTCAAATTGGGGAACAAAACTACTATACCAACCACAGGTACCAAGGAATTGGCGAACTTGTCGTTTTGTTCAAGGTCGTTCCATTTCGGCTATGGCTTTATTCTTTTCTGGTTGTCTCTCTAATCCTTCCGGTGTCAAAACATGGCCAAGGTACTCTACTCTCGAGGACGCGAAATTGCATTTCTAGCTGACAAGTTAATCCATGTATTTTAAGCCTTTCTAAAACTTTTGCTAGATGTACAAGATGTGCATTAAAATCCTTGCTATAAATCAAAATATCATCTAGGTATGCCTGACAAAATTCACCGGTGTATCCAGACAAAACTTCCTCCATAAGATGCGTAAAAGTTGCTGGAGCATTCTTTAACCCGAAAGGCCTCACTCTGAAATGGTATAAACCTCTGGGTGTTGTGAAGGCAGTGAGTGGTCTCGACGTCTCTTCAACTTCCACTTGCCAATAACCCGAGTTCAAATCTATAGTGGTGAAGATGGTAGCACCATTCACTCTCTTCAACATAGCCTTTAAGTCGGGCATTGGATAGGCGTCGTTCACAGTCTTGTTGTTTAATTTTCGATAGTCGACGCAGAGTCGATAATCGCCGTTCTTTTTCTTCGGTAGAACAATTGGTGATGCCCAGCCAGATTGAGATGGTTCAATTAATCCTTGTTCCTCCATTTCTTGAATTTTCTTAATCACAAAATTTCGTTTGTCTGCATTCATTGGATACGATTTCTGTTTAATAGGTTCATAATCCTTACACACTATTTTATGTTTCACTGTATTAGTATAACCAATTTTCTCTGTTATAACTTCTGGGTATTGATTCAATAAATTTTTAAGTTGGCATCCCTGCTGGTTGTTAAGTGGTCCGATGTTTAATTTTCCTTCGATTTCCGTACCTTCCTCTTTGTCTCTATTCATTGACAGATTTCCGTTATACCAAGCCACTCTTTTCCTATAGTCTACTCCCATAAATATCTCATTTGCTGTACCGGTATAGTCAATGATTACATGATATTTTTCCAAGAAATCATGTCCTAGTATCACATCCGGCATTAACTTATCGATAACTAATACATCTATTTCTATGTCCATGCTGGCACACTTCCCTCTCAAGATAGTCTGTCCAACAACCTTATAACTAATGCCTTCTACTGCGCCATTGACTATGTGATTTCTACTTTCTTTCGGCTTCGGAAGACTATTTATTATGCGATTACTAACAAATGAACCACTAGCTTGTGTGTCTAAGATACAGGTGTATGTCACGTCCTTGATTACTAATTGGATAGCTGGGCGGCAGTGATCCTGAATGCTTAGAATTTTTCCTATGCAGTCCTCGCCCAGCCATCTCTCACTTTCGTTATTCTTCTTATCTTGAATAAATTTATGTTTGTGCTGGGGTACCTCTAAGCACCCAGGACCAGCCCTCCCCAGCTTAGACAGGTCCCATTTTAGTTTTCCCTCTGAGGACACTTATCTCGTAAATGCCCTATTTTATTACAATTATAACATTTACGGTCCCTTTCTTCATTCCTCCCTATCCTATGTTCTTCTTCTAATTTTCGAATTATACTCCGTAAGTCATTAAATGTCTTCGGTTGGGCCACGTTAACTAAATGACGAATCTTATCTCCTAACAGATCAATTATATATGGCAGGGCATCATCGCCATTACTGTCAGGGTGTAATCGTCGGTACAATTGCAATTTCTGAATAATGAATGCGCCTGCCCGCATTCCGGTAGGTTGGGTCTCGGTTAAAAATTTTTTATTGGTTGCGGCCTGAATCTCCACTGAATTAAATCGAGATGTAAATTCTTCTTTAAAAGACTCCCAATCCAAATTTAGACCCCGTAAATTATTCCACCAGGTAGCTGCCGGTCACCTAAGTTGTTGAGTGAGAATATGGACAAATATTTCGTTAGGTAGATTAGAACGTTTTAGTAAAGCTGTTGAGTTGCTTAGGAACAATTCTGGATCCTCCTCTAATCTACCATGATATTCTGGCAGGCTTTCTCTTATGACCCTGGGATCCACAGAGACATTTGACCCAGTGTTAATAGCTACCGGATTAGCCCTTAAAATACTCTCTATCTGTAATTTCAAATCAGCTTCTTTCACACCTAACCTTCCTTCAATCTTATCTACTCTTCCTTTAACATCTTTAATACTACTTGAGGCTTCCCTTAAACTAGACTCTACCTTATCTTCTACAGCCTGGACCCTTCCAGAAACAGTTTCCAGGCCTTCTTCTAAATCGGAAACTTTTCTATTAATTGCTCCTAAATTTTCCTCTATAGTGGCCCTAACCTGGCTGCTAATTTCGTCTTTTAAATTCTTATTTTGTTCTTTAACATTCGAAATTTCATTTTTCAATTCCTTATTTTGTTCTGTAATTCGACTATTTTGTCCTCTAATTTCTTCTAAAAGTCTTAAAAGAGCCAAATTCTCACTTACCGATTTAGTATCAAATTTTTCTGTATCCGGGTTTTTTCCTTCTTCTATCAATGCTTCTCTTAGACGTAAATACAGATCATTTTTAGTTCCAGCCTCTTCCAAACCCCTTTTCTTTAATTCCTCGCATAATTCACCTTTCTTCAGCACTCCTAGGCTCTTCATGTTGTTTTCTTTTAATCCTGTCACGGTCGCCAATTTAACGTCGAAACACTGATTCGTTTAAATAAAACTACGATATCACTGTTTGACACACTTTATTTAACTCAAATCACATACAATGCTACAAATCCAAAACAGTCACCACACTATATTTATAATTTTTTTTATTCTTACAACCAAGAACATTATTTTATTTGTTTTCATATCACCATAGTAACGAAATGAATAACTATAAAATAGACATTAATAATGGTAGACTGATATCATATGTTTAACCTATGGATCTATCTGGAATTTTCTAGGCTAGGCAAACATGAAATATACAATGGAATATTCCGGAAGCCAACAACACAATTTTAAGTATAAATTAATAATTGAAAAAAATACCTAGTTGAAATTGTGTTGTTGGCTTCCGGAATATTCCATTGTCAACAAGTGTGTCAACAGTGATATCGTAGTTTTATTTAAACGAAACAGTGTTTCGACGTTAGCCTCTAGCCCCTATTGAGCAATATGTGTACCAAATTTCACGTTCCTAGGTGGTATTCAATTAATATTTACAGTTTTAGGGGTTGTTACTACATTTTCACCTATTAGAAGAACATTACAAAATGTAAAACTGGTTTACTTTTTATATCTATCGTGTAAGAAGTAAACTTAAAACATTTTTGTTTTCTAGCTTTAAGGAAATTATAACATACAATACTTATTTTTTTATTGGTTGTTTCAACCCTTAAAGACCAAATATTTAAAAATCATTACTTATATTGCTCCTATGAAAAATATGTGTACCAAATTTCACGTTCCTAGGAGATAGGGTTTGTGATATATATGACAAACAATATTTATTGTCTTGGTTGTTGTTTCAACCCTTACAGACCAAATATTTTAAAATCCTTTCTTAGTACGCCTCTTGCCCCTATGACAAGTACTTGCACCAAATTTCAAGTTTCTAGGAGGTAAGGTTTTTGAGATATATAACAAACAATATTTATTGTTTTAGGGGTTGTTTCAACCCTTAGAGACCAAATAATTTAAAATCTTTTCCTAGTACGCCTCTTGCCCCTCTGACAAATACTTGTACCAAATTTCAAGTTTCTAGGA
Organism: Philaenus spumarius; assembly: GCA_018207615.1. Classification (NCBI taxonomy): domain Eukaryota; kingdom Metazoa; phylum Arthropoda; class Insecta; order Hemiptera; family Aphrophoridae; genus Philaenus; species Philaenus spumarius. The sequence goes on from JAGFPH010000467.1 coordinate 559,672, forward strand.
GGTAAGGTTTTTGAGATATATAAAAAACAATATTTATTGTTTTAAGGGTTGCTTCAACCCTTGCAGGTCAAATATTTTAAAATCATTTCCCCAGTGGCAAATACATGTACCTAATTTCACATTCCTAGGACCTAAGGTTTTTGAGGTTATATAACAAATAATATTTTTTGTTTTAGGAGTTATTTCAACCCTTACAGGCCAAATATTTAAAAATTCGTTTTTAGTGTGC
>JAGFPH010000468.1:4068-30938 GCA_018207615.1 Philaenus spumarius
AGAATTTGAACTAATGTAACGCAGGCGTGTTATGTTATTTGTAAAGTTTTAGCTTTGTTTGTGTTCACTGTATTGCTAAACATAAACTTTAGTGTATTTAGTTCAGTTAAATATTTGTCTGTACATTTCTATCATTTCTTACTGTGTCAAACTAGCACTGGATGTAAAATTTGGTTAGTGATTAAAAAAATCTTTATTACATTATAAAAAATTGCATTTAGATGTTTTTTTTCTTCTAGCCAAAACAAAATTTGTGTTTTTTTTAGGGACTGTAACTGTAAATTGTCCAATGTATTTTTTAATTATTTAAAATAATGTAATAAACAAATGCTTAGTTATTAAAAATTTTCGCATAAAATTTTTACTGACTAGCTTAAACATTTTCAATGTTGAATGAAAATTACATTTTTCCTTTTTTAATTCTATTCATTCTTTGTTTTGGAAAAACTCGTATTACAAAGAAAAAAGTTACAGAATAATAATTTATTAAGAATTATAAAGTGGCACAACTGTAGAACATAATTATACTATTATGGATCAAAAATTACAAAACTACTATCTTCAAACAGTCTCTGATGCTAAAATTTAAAGAGTTGACAACTAAATTGGCAATTTTCTCGAACTTTTAAACAAATCGCAGTATTAACCCGAGTTCAATTGTGTTATTGTATTTTTTAAACGAATTTGTATTAGAATTTGTATACATTTTAATTTCACAAATTTTATTAAAGGTTATAATACTATGCAGATTCAACAAAAAGCGCAAAATGCGCTTGGCGTAGATAATATATATAAGTTAATATGTAAAATGTATAAATAAATAAAGCCAATTTTGTTAAAACCAATTAATTGTTTCTGCTAATTCTTGTATTATTATTCTTTCACCGTTTATCTTTATCACAGTTACAATTTTACACGTACAAATAAAAAAATTTTATTTGATTTCATAAAAAATTTTTAGTTTTATTATGTAATAGGCCTATCTCTTTAATTATTAAAACTTTCTGTACCACTTGAACTTTGCACGATTAACATTAGTGCATTTATTATTTACCTACGTAATTATTTGTTTAACTTAGTGTATGTTGAAATAAATAAACAAGAAATAACATTATAAATATTATTTGATATACTAAATATGCCTTTATATTACACACATTCAGGGTTGAATTTACAATTATTCAAAAAGAAGTTATAACTAATATTCAGTGTATAATAATATTTACAAGCTGTACTTTAAATAAGAGATATTTTCTTTGAATAAATGTGTATTTTCTTTGCTTAGCTGTGTAATGAAGAACGAAAGTTCAGTTTGTTGTATGCCAACTTTATAACAGTGCAACACAACTCATACAGGCAAAGTTAGATTTTAGTTTGTAACTAGGAACGAAAAGTAAAGTAAATATGGAATAGTGTGGCTAGACCAGCGCCAGAGATAAGCGTGACCTTGAGGGTTGTGACCGAGAGCAGGCGAGTAGAACCGAAGCGGCCCGAAGTTGAAAGCAATTAAAAAACAAACGTACTGTGCATTGTCCAGTCCTGAAATAGTACCAAATGATATCGCTATAGGGCGAAGCGCTGGAGTCGCAGGTTGCTTTCGGTTTTACTAGAGCCGACCCATAACATTAATAAAATTCACTCTAAACATTATTCTACAGAGATAGTAAAACAGATAAACTATGCATTGAAGCGTAAACTCTTTTTAGCAGCTGAAGATTCATCTAGTAATGATGAGAATCTAAATGAGTCAGTTTTACAAAGCCTCAAAAAAAAGTTTTCTACAAATAGAATTAAGAAATCTTAAAAATGGAGTTAAGAAGTTAATGATACTTAGGTCTCTCCCAGAGAAATGTGGTATTAGAAAAATAATTTGGGAATTTAATGCACCAAATTACATGGTGAGACATTAAACAAAATATTATAAGAAAAGGGTACCTATTTTAGAAAGCCCTAACCCAAAGCCTGGAAAGGCTATTTCAAAAGCTATTGTCAATACTGTTAAGTCATTTTATGAAAGTGATGATATAAGCAGAATAATGACCAGTATTAAGGACTGTTTGACTGTAGTAGTCAATTCTATTTTAAAACAAAAATGTCAAAACGACTAATATTGTGTAATCCTAAAGGAACTTACTTATCATTTAAGGAAAGATTCTCAGATATTAAAATAGGTTTTTAAAAATTTGCCAAGCTTCGACCAAAACATTGCATACTGGCAGGCCAAAGTGGTACACATTCAGTCTGTGTATGCACAATCCACCAGAACTTGAAGGTAATGATAGAAAATACAAAATTAGGAGCTTTGACAAATGGACAACTAAATACTTATAAACACTGTTTGGCAAACATTCTGGGTAATCCACCAACATTAATTGCTATACAAGTGATTGTACATAATGCCCAGATGTTACCCCAATTTGCAAAATCATTGAAGAGGCTTTTGAAGAAAATCTTATAGAAAATGTCACATATCATCTGTTGATTGTTGCAGTCTCGAAACTTTACACAAATCTGATGAGGATTTTATATAAATATTTTCTGTTACAAACTGTCAGTTAAAAAAAGCATGATTTTATTGCAAAGCAGCTGCAGTTATAATTAATTCATTAATGACAAAAAAGAAAATATTAAAGAGTCTGAGTTTGTAGTAAACCTAGATTTCTCTGAAAACTATAGTATTGTCATTCAGGACGAAGCTCAAAGTTTCCACTGGGCAAGTGATCATGTGACAATACACGCATTTCTGATTTATTACAGAGAAAATATTCAACTTAAACATTTGAATTTTGTTGTAATTTCACCATGTTTGGAGTATAACACTGTTTCTGTGTAAACATTCCAGAAAAAAAACTTGTTGAATTCATAACAACAAAGTTTCAATCAGTGACAAAAAAAAATTTTGATTACACGGATGGATGCGCTGCACAATAAGAAAAACTTTATCAATTTATGTTATAAGGGAGATATTATCATGCTTATATGCCTGTAAATTCGAGAGTATCAAAGATATATGTGTAAAAATATTCTCTGAAGATATAACAGAGGAAACAGTGACCTTCCAAAAAGCCCTGAAAAACTACAAATGACAGAAGTTAGTGGATATATAACCGCTGTAAATGAGCAAAAGTGGAAGCTGGCATATGTGTTGGAGAAGAATGAAGATGAACTAAAAGTGGCATTTCTGCATCCTGCTGGTAATTCATCATCATTTTCATATCCAAGAAAACCAGACATATTGTAGATACCACTGACAGATATACTTTGTAAAGTTGAACCCACCACTCCTTACAGGAAGGATTTATGTAATAACATCTGAAGAAATCATAAAAACTTCATAAATCATCAAGTTCTGAATAACTTTTGCCTAAGGTGCAAATGTTAAAAATTAAATTTTATGTTCATGATTAATGTAAAATAGTAAAGAAATCTGTAGTAGGTAGGCTGACTAACAGTTTGATAAAACGCCCTTTTTTAAAATTATTTTTTAACTATGAATCCATTGGCCTCCCACTTTGAAATTTTGAGAATCACTTACCAAAAGTATAAACTATTTATAGGAATTTTTTGTTAATTTTCAAAAATGCACTTTTTAAAAAAATCAAAATCAAAATTTTGAATTTGATGTCCTCAAAAAACTTTTTATAACAACATATGTTGTGTTGTACATCAAAAGAAAGAGCATTTAAAACTGAGTAAAATGATACCACTTCCATCTCTCTAGCTCAATTAGGAAAAAAGCTATGGTGATTTCAAAATATGTCGGTTACGCTTTTTTGGCGGATTTTGGAAAACTTTACATGGCCGTAATTTTGAAACCGTTTGAGATATTTGAAAAAAATTTGGCATTTTTCTTAATCTCTATGAGGGCAATCTTCATACCAAATTTCATCAAATTCTGAGGTGGTCAAGTAAATTTTCTTATTTTAGTGTGTTGATTTCATATGGAATGACCCATCTGTTAAAAACAAATGGTTCAACAGTTTAGATATATAAACTTATTCTTTTGAACAATCTATAATATTTACTATACTGTTAAAAGCAGTGGCACACCGAGGATTTGGCTTATGTGGAGGGGGGGGGGGGGTAAGCTCAGGTCAGAGTAAATATATAAATATATTCAAAAAATCTAAATGGATAGAAGTTTTGAAACTTATCACAAATTTTGAAACATTTAAAATCATTTAAATTTATTTAATATACCGGGTTAGGTAGGATAATGAACTAATTGATCTCTTGTTTTGTTGTTTAAAGCCAAAAATAAAATAAAATACAGTAACGTTAAATTCAATGATAATTAAGTAATAATAATTTGTAATTAAATAAAAGAAAGATTAAGTAACATTAGAAATTGTTCTGCCTGCTTAATTAAGATAAAAAGAGTAAGGTTAAATTAATTTGGGTACAATTTGTAATTTTTTGAGAGATTCCAAACAGAAGGAAAATATTTTATTTTGATGATTTTTTGAAGTTGAATAAATGATTAATTTTTATTTTCCAGTATAAAAATATTGTATTTTAACTTACCTATTGTTTGAATATCCAATCTCAATATTTCCTATTAGTTTAAGGATTATCACAGTGTTTAACTATAAAAATATCTGAAGCACAAATAAATTTAGTTACAAGGTTAGTTCCACTGTACTCATGGCTCAGAGGGATAGTAAAAGTAAAAATAAATTCTTGTGTTCTAAGCTGATCATAATTAAAAGTAAATTAAATTTTGATTTCTGGAAGTTTATTGTTGAAAGTTTTTTAGTCAGGATATTTAGAAAGCTAAATATTCAACAACCAGTTATATCACCTAGGCCAGACAAAAATGATAGTCTGATTCTTCCAGTAGTGGTATTAACTTATTTTACAACAGTTTTGAAAAATTAGTGTTCCCGAAAGTGGGTCACGAAAGCCAATATAAAATTGAAGCTCCCGAACTTTGAACGTCGGCAGGATCTGTTGTAATATAACACAGTTTTGTTAACTTATTTTCAGTAACAAAAATAATGAGTTGGTTAAAGGCACTTTATGAACACTCTGTATATATTGTTAATATATTGCACAAATGTTTTTATAGTTGTTGGAAAACAGAACTCAGCAGTCAAAACAAGAATTGGAACTACTTGAATCCTTAGAAGATCTAAAAGATTTGAACAGAAGACAAAGGAGTATTGATTACGATACAATGTTATCACAATTTGACACAAAAGAAGCGCGGGAGAAATTAGTAAAATTACAGGAGGAACAAGATGAACAGTTTATTAAGTAAGTAAATTTTATTTTAACACATTGTGTGCAAGGAGAAGTCATTTAGTCCTGTGCAACATTCTTGAGTCCACTTTTTCAAGATATTTGAAAGTGTTTAGTAAACGGTTTGTAGAAATAGTTTATCCACCATCTAATGACGTAATGAAACAATTCACGTTTGTCACTGCCGCAATTTTGTCCGCTCCCTGATTTTCTTGCAATTAATTCTCAATTCTTCCCTAAGCAAGACTTGCGGAGGACGTACCAGTATTTTTTTGCTGGAGATTTTAGGACACTTAAGTTTTATAGTTGAGTCAATGTAACGGAGAATCATTAAATCTTTTAAACCGACCAAAACAGGTATGATTTTGATGAATTATAAAAATATTTGTTATATTAATTTTTTTTTTATGAGAAACATTAAAATTTTATATAAACATATCGAATAAACGATAACAGGCTGGTTCAAAGTTTAAAATTGTGGCAGGTTATACGCCGCACAGCTGACTTATGTAATACTAATAGTAAGAAACAAAAACATACAGTAGAAACCTACGATATAGTTGTGTGGGTTAGAACCTAATTACTGGCAGTTGATTTACCCCCCAGCAGTTGATTACTAGCAGTTGAATGCTATTACTGGTCCCTTGTCTTCATTACTCTACTAGCATAAAATAGACTTTAAAAAAATCTACTCTTGATTTTAAATAAAAAATTAAACCACCTGCAAAAAATTAACTAAAAACTAAATCTTACATCAATTAAAACACATTCTTACATGTGCAACGTTATGCGCCGCCACAAAACAAAAAAAGAATTTATTTTATTTGTACACTATAAAAATTGTAAAATGAAACTATTTTTATTTAATTCACTCGGGTTCTTTAGAGTACTAACATGATAATTAATTGTTCTGTATTAATTTTGGTGTTTATTTTTTATAATTTTTCAGATCTGTATTTGGAAAAAATAAACGTGTTGTAGAAGAAGAGATTGTCGAGGATGACTCGTACGAACCTACACCTGCGAAAAAAATAGCACCAGCACCATCTCAATCAACTTCAGGATCTAAGCCAGTAGTGAGTGGGATTTTACTTAATTTTGTTTTCATGTATATTTGGGCAATTGGAATTACTTTTTATATAATAATTCATATAATTTTTTAAACAGTTTTTGTTGAAAGAAAATAGTTTTGTACTCGTCTTTTGAGGTTATAGTGATACCTCATTATATGAAGCTTAATTAAATTAAAATACCCTGACAAAATCCTCAACCACAAGAACTAACAAATTGACCTATCTCGCTCTTTAACTTGTTTTTTCAAGGCACACTATAAGAAGTACACAATAAAAAAAAATTTATGTCTGCAGTCAGTCTTTAAGTTTTTCACCAATAACTCTCGACCGGCCATTAAAATATTATTTTGTTTTTAATTTGTGATTTTTATGGTGTGACTTGATAAAACAAGTCATTTCAAGCATCATTTAAATAGGAATTATTTTTTGGCTCAAATGTTTTTGGGAAATTTTAAGTCCAACTTACACAAAAACGTTTGAGTTTATAAAAAAAAATTAAGAATAAGAACATCTTAAAATTACGAATAAGACCTAAAATTATACCTCAGTTGTTTGTAGTGGAAGTTGGTGCCCGTGGATTACCATCTAAAAGTATGTACAACTTTCTGAAGGCAATAGGACTTGGGAGGAAGAAAATTAAGGAGTTTTTGAAACGAATGTCACATGGAGCTTTAAGCGCATCATATCTTCTTTGGATCAGAAGGAATGAAGAATGGACAGTTGGTGAGGGGGAACGTTGTGGCCACATAAAGACGTCTTAACCCTCCTTGCCCGGTCCTCAGTCCGGGGCCAACCAAAGTCCCAAAAAGTAAACCACATCTGATCATTCTTGTGGGCCTGCCGTGAAGACAGTGATACCACATAAAAGCCATGCTTTTCTCATCAATCAATTGGAGGTTTCTGTTAAAAAAATTTAATTTGGTCGCCATTTTGGAAACATGGCTGATGGTATCACAATTTGAAAACCACCAAGTTATTCAAAGTAGAAAATCCTGTACAATGAGAGGTTAAATATTTTTCAACTTTTGTTAGAACCTGAGAAATCCAGCCGTTCTGATACTTTTTTCGACACACTATAAAAATGTAATCTAAAATATGTGAATTAGATCCGAATGTATTACGCTAATGCAACCTAGACAGAAAATTTATGACTAGTTTAATGTTGCATGTTATCTTTGTTTTTCAGCCTAAAATCGATCCAAGTTGGAAGAAAAGCGTTGGTGTAATTTCAAATAAAAGTCTCACTGGACTAGTTAAGGTAAAAAAATCTGAACCATTACCTCTTGCAAAAGAAGCACCATCTGTGGCAACATCATCTACGCAATCTCAAGAATCTACTGTACCGGACAAAACGAAAGAATCGTCTAATAAATTACTGTCACTTGTAAGTGCTTATTCAGACAGTGATTCCAATTGACAAACTGTGTTAATATTATCTGTAATTATATTGTCAAAAAAATGTAAATATATTTTATCTATTTTACGCACCTACATTAAAACTATCTTTAAAATTTCAAAATGAGTATTCTTTTCTGCACGCAATATTTGCATGTATTATTATAATTACTATATTAATACGTGAACATCGAAAATTTAAATACATTTTTTAATTATTTATTATAAAAGGAGAGGAATGAATCTATATCATTCGAAAGGTAATGTGCAAAATAAATCATTTGTGTATTTTGCCGTTGAGGAAAATAAAATAAACTAGGCCTTACCTAACATTGCTTTGCTAAGCTGGTTATTCGAATCAGCTGTTTTATCTGTTACTTTATGCAGTGAGTTGTATGGCAACAAATATAAAATATATGGTCATGGCTTTATATTTTTCATACATACATGATTTTTCCATACATACCCTAAATTCAAAGTTTATGAAGTACCCATTAATTCCATAATATCATGCAAAAAGAGACAAATTGTTCTAATAAATTAATAACTCAAACTTTTCCGACAATTACCCAGGTTCTAACCTTTGTTATGAATTATAAAAAGACTTAATGAAACCGTATGTAGTTTTGTTAAATTTATTGCCTTATTTTAGATAACAGAAAAATTTAAATTTAAAAAAATTCTCGAACAGGCTCGATCAAGTCACCTTTCAAACATCAAAACTACATCAAAACTACATCAAAATCGATTCATCAGTTTGGGAGCTACAATGCCACAGGCAGATAAACACATTAAACTTATAACAACCCTCTGTTTGCTTTGGGGGTTAAAAAAGCTTCAAACAATTAAATGAAAACATTTTGATCACATTCGTTGCTTTATGAGCTAAATATCCCTTTGCCTTCCCTGCGCGGAAAAATATTTAAAACATAGAAGTGTTGTTTTAAATTGAATGTTTAGAACACTTATCATTATTTATTTCTTTAGGAATTTCTTTAGTTAACCAAGTATTTATGATTAATTCCATTAAGCTTCCTTTCCCACATTTTCCTCATAACGCCGAGATACAAATTAAGAATTAGCATTCAAAAAAATTATTCCAATAATTATGTGAAAATAAAGTTGAATTTTGTTACTTTACAATCACAAGAGATGCTAGTTTAAATAAATACCTTTTGTTTTGCGATTCATGCAGTGCTCTTTCAGCATTTTTGTTTAATGGTTATATAAGTTTTGTCTCTTGTCAGGGATTTCTTGCATTAATTGACTGCAAGCATCATAAAAGAAAATATATATTTACTAAATAAATCGATACACAGTAAACCATACAATTATTGTTGAAAACAGTGAGCAGTTAGCAATACAAGTACAATTAAAATGACTTCATCTGCCTGCATCAAGTAAAAGCTATGTAAAGATTTGGTATTTCTTGTTGTTTTGCCTAGAGAAAAACTCTATGAAGTAAATTTAAGAAAAATATCAACACTTTAACAATATTATACTTAAAAATTAAAAAAACTCTTGTTAAGAAAATTTGGAAAAAAATACAAAGGCCTACATTACATTCAGCACACTCAAATGTGTCTTTTTTTCTTGGGCTTTGTTTTGGTGTTTGCTTCCTTTGAAGTTTCCGTCTGTCCTTTTGTTGGCCGGCCGAAGTGATGCGGGTCAGAAGCAGCAGTTGCTTGTAGCCGCTCAAGGACATAGAAGGATCGTGGGTGTTATTGTAGTGTGCATCGGACAGGTAGCAGGCGACAACATAAGCAACGTAAGCAAGAGCTGTGATCGGCAACAGACAGTGGCAGGCGAGGCGTAGCCGTTACTTTTGGTCACCCTCCTTTTATGTATTTGCGTCTTCAATATAATGTGTAACTACCTGAAAAATAGAATAACAACTGAAAATACTATCTGTACTAAACTTTTCCCGAAAATATTGCAGAACAGCCTTAGCCCTTTTCAAGAATTTAAGCATACTCCTGAATGGTTAAAGAACTGATTACATCAGGAAAATAAAACACTGAAACTACTACTTCAAATTCTCTAGAGTAGGAGAATAAGTAGTAGTACAATGTAATTAGTTAAAAATAGGCTTATCCTCATCATGCAAAATGGCTGAAACCCGACAAAAGTTGTTCATTACTCTTTCACTACGAAGGTGTGTAAAGTCTGAGAGTTTTCTGCATTTAGGTATAGGTTTTCCAAATATCTCAGAAAGTTTCAAAATTTTAGCTCTAGCTTTAAGGAAAGTATAACAATTCATATTTATTATTTTAGAATTTGTTTCAATCCTTAAATCAAAATGAATTCTAACCTATGTTACTCGAGGATAGCTTTTTATTAGTAAAACAATTGTTTCAATCGGTTCAGTAGTTCCAGAGATTACCCCTTACATACAAACAAATTTTTACCTCTTTGTATTTGTAACATAACTCATTTTACCTTTTATCCGTCGTGTGACTTCGTTCATGAACAATCTATTTGTGACTTGGATACTTATACAATGAGTTTAAAACTTTTTATAATATTAGTAAAGATTTAATTTTGTACATAGTGAATTTTGTGATAGACCTCATAGTTTTTGAGATATTTGGAAAACACTGTCGAAAAGACCCTTTCCACCCCTCCTCACCCAAAACTCAACATGTGAAACTATTGAACTTAACACCATTTCTTACAAAGAGGATATTGAACCATTTGTGACAACGTTTAACTTTTTTTATGTTAATGTGAATTCAAAACTTTACTATGCTAAAAGGGAGAGACAGTGGCTCTGAATAAAAACTAAAGATTTGCTTACTATACAATGAATAAAATCCTAATCAAATGCTTATAGCTTATCTGGCAAAAACTAGCATGTGCTGACATTTGCATCATTTTTTTAACTTACTACAATTTTCTTTTCTTTTTAGTTAATACATTTAAAGTCATATTATTCTTGGTTCTTTACATTAACATTATTATAGTTGATTTGTATGCACTTAGTGTTCCAGAAACAATTTATAGAGACAATAAGAGAGTGAGTTTAATTTTCGGCCTATAAAAAAGACATTTTGTCGACCATTCTGCTGTAAGTAAGGTTAAAATGCATTGTTCTTTTTATAATGAGCGTCTCAAAATACATTATGTAAGCAGATTGCATCAAAATCAAACGGTTTAACCCATGGACCTTGGGTTAGCTATATTAATTTTTCACTTTTTTAAATATAATAAATGTCAAACCTAGATTGAATCAAAGAGTGCAAGCGTTTAGTAAAAAGTATTTAGGTCTTCGTATACAGACAGTACAACCACTGACTGCCCTGCTGTGTTGCCTCCCACCCCCATCCCGCCCTGCCTCACAGTGACTACGTGCTGTTACCATGGGCAACGCTCACATGACATTGACGTGGCCACGCCCACCGGCGCCGTCGCAGTGTAGTTGTCTAGTTGGCAGTCGTATTGCAGTAGGCCTTCAGTGTATGTTACAGCCAGTGAGCGAGTGTTGTCAAGTTTTTAGTCTGACAAATTAGATCATTTATTAGTGATGGGTGATAAAAGAAAAATACAAAACTATTTTAAACCGTTGAAATACCGTAAGAATGAGGCTGGTGATCATAGTGATGTGGTGGGTGAATGTAGCAATATTTCAGCAAGTAAGGAGCTGCCTACAAATGCCGAACAAGAACAGCCTAGTTTTATGTTGAAGGATGTCTCAGTAACTACCGTAAGCAGTACTCCAAAGGTAAATGTAGTCAAAATAATTTAGACATTGCTTTGTTTAAAAACAAAATAAAATAAAAACAAGGACAATGAAAAGTTAAAAGTGTTAAATGACAGATGGGTTCCTCAAAGTAGTTATAACTTTCCTTACAGATCATACGGTAAACAACAACGAAAATTTTTGTTTTTATGGTTAAACAAATATACTTGCTATCATATTCAGGAATTGAAGACTCTGCATACTGTGTTCATTGTATGTTATTTTCAAAAAAAGAAGTAGGCAAGAGTAACGCTCAACATACTGGCCAACTTGTTGAGGAAGGTTTTTCTAACTGGAAAAAAGCGTTGGAAAAATTTGAAAAGCATGCAGCCTCACAGTATCACAAGGACTCTTGTATAAGCGCAGTTAACTTTAATAGAGTAATGGATAGCCAAATGAAATCAATCGACAAATCTATTGATAAAGGGAAAGACCTTCAAGCCCAAAATAACATGAAAAGAATCCTTCCAATAATAGACACTATTATTTTGTGTGGGAGGCAAAATATTGCCCTTAGGGGCCATAAAGATTATGGCGAGTTTGTTATAAACCGTAGACCAATTGAAAACGAGGGTAACTTTAGAGCTCTGCTGAGAGCCAGACTTGAAGCGGGGGACCAAGATTTAAAATCTCATTTTGAGTCGTGTGGCAGAAATGCTACTTACATAAGTTGGAATTTCCAAAATCAAATAATTTATGCTTGTAACCATATTATAACTGAAAAAATAGCAAGTAAAGTTAAAGAGGCTAAGTTTTTTAGTGTTCTAGCAGATGAAACCTCGGACGTTTCAACAATTGAACAGTTTTCGTTGTGCCTACGATACGTGGCCCCTAACGCATAACTACCAAATCTGTGAGCAATTTCTTAAGTTCATGCCCCTAACCTTCACAACCGGTAGCGAGTTGGCAAAAACCTTAATAAAAGGTCTTGAAGATAGTAACATTGGTGTTAATAACCTACGTGGCCAGGGGTATGATGGAGCGGCTGCCATGAGTGGGAAATTCAATGGGGCTCAAGCTTGTATCCAAGAAGCTCACCCCTCAGCAATATATGTGCATTGCGCTTCTCATAGTCTTAACCTAGCGTTATCAAACGCTTCTGATGTTGCACCAATCAGAAACTGCTTCGGAATAGTGGAGAGAGTATATAATTTGTTCAACACTCCTAAAAGACAAGCCGTTTTACAACATTGTATTGAATCTGAGGTAAATGTTGAAACCAACAAGAAAAAGCTTCTGCAGCTTTGCCCAACTAGATGGGTACAAATGCATGATGCTGTCTTTGTTATAAAGGAACTTCTACAACCAGTTGAAGTAGCGTTAGAGGAGATAAAAAACTGGAATGATAGGGACTCTTCTTCCGGAGCTCTAATACTACTCAGCACCTTACGACAAGGTGAATTTATAATTTCTCTCTTGACATCAGAAAAGCTTCTTGGTTACACAGTCAACTTGAGCAAAAAGCTGCAAGGAAATGATTTAGATTTATCTTCTGCAATCACACATACTGGAACTGTGCTTTAGAACTTGAAATCCATAAGAAACAATGTGGATCAAGAATTTCACTCGTTATTTGAAGAGGCTAAACATATTGCCAACGACTTTGGATCTTCAATCTCCATGCCCCGAACAGTTAGCAGACAACTAAACAGAAGCAACACACCAGCAGATACGCCTGAAGTGTACTACAAAAGAACTATTTTTATCCCTTGGGTTGACTCTTTGATTACTTCATTGGAATCTCGATTCATCAAGCACAAAGATGTATTAAAGGGTTTTGAGTGCTTAATGCCTACAGCCGATGGATCACATACAAAGGAAGAAATCGTCCAAGAGAAAAAGAAACTTAATTATCTGCAGCTGTGTAGTTTTTATAAAAATGACTTAATTGAAAGTAGCGGAAACAACGAAAGCCTACTCAAAGCTGAGTTTGAATTGTGGCACAAAAGCTTCAAGACCCACACCAACATACCAAGTAATGCAATTTATTTGTTGAACTTATGTGACAAGGACTTGTTTCCTAATATACACACATTGTTGAGAATATTGTGTACTATCCCTGTGACTACAAGTACAGCTGAAAGGTCATTCTCTACATTACGTCGATTAAAGACCTATCTTAGAAATACTATGGGTGCAAACAGACTGAGTGACCTGGCAGCATTGAATATTCACCGGGAAATTGAAGTGACTAATACAGAGGTAGTTTCTGTTCTCAAAAAATCGTCCAGACGTCTAGATTTCATTTTGTGAATTATTATCTTGCTTTAACTTACATCTCAAATTCATTGTGTTATCATTAAATTTACACATTCAAAATTTAAATTGTATTATTTCTTTCCCAAATACTAATATTGTATTTCTATGAAAACTTCAAAACTACTTAAAGGTATAAATTATTCCAGGGGCTCATTTCATAATAAAATACAATCTAATCCACAAGCTTTACCTTGTAATTTCAAAGAAATTTCCATTGAGCTAATAGCTGATTTACTATAATATTATTATTAACTTGTACTTTATCATGAAACAGGCCCCAGATAGTTGCTTCTAGCTTACTCAATCATCTGGTGATCATGCAGTCATGTACTTTTACAGTCCTGCAGAACAATATAGTAATAGGCCAACTAAATTACTTAGGTATTACTGGTCATATAATGGACACGTTTGATACTAGAGAAGCCCCCCTAAACCAAAATTCTGGGTGCGCCCCTGGTTTAACCACACATTCAAATCATACATAAGACCTTGTTATTCCTTTTTGATTTTATATTTAGTAAATCTTATAAGTTTTAAGAACTAGCAGTATAAATTATTGTTAAGATGCCGTTGTCAGTCTGTAAACTGATTCAAAGCTGTTTATTCAAGTGTATGGCCTTTCACTAATGTTTTTGTGTATACTTGTAAAATTATGTACAAATACTAGTAAGATTCCGTGAAAATTATGCGTAGATTAATTATACGAAAGATTGAATTTTGGTCTATAAATAGAAATAAAAAAGTATATTGAAATAATTTGAATTATAAGAGATAGCTCGAACTCAAAATGTACTGTTTTATTCGTTGAAATTTGTCCAATTGCAAAGGTTTACAGACAATTCCATATCTTTGGAATTATGCAAATGATGTTTTATTGGATGGAAGTTTTAGACATTTAAAATCTTGACGAATCCAAAGGTTTATATTAATGTAAAAGTATCCCGGTCGAGCACCATTGAGCTTTAAGCCCGGTTTATACGCTACGATAAATCGTAACAATTTATCGTTACAATAAATAGAAAGTGTAAGTACTGTTTACATGCCACGATTTCTTGTCCAATCTTCATTAACGAATATTTAATTTTTGATAGTTCTTTCTTATAAACCGTACGCAATGAATTAATTTTTTTAACAACAGTGTTTCTGTCTGCCAACAGATCAAACTCCTTTTATTTTTGAACGAGCGCTATGTGCTGTGCGCAAGGTCTTTTTTATTCCTGTCGGAGTATTCTTTGCTCTTAATGAGCCACAAGCAGGTAAAACTCCGATATAGTTCAATAAATTCAGTCAAGAACTCTCGAGGAGTTTGAGCTACCTTGCTATAAATTGAATAAAAACAACACAAGGTAAAAAAAAAACACCTAAAACGGAATCAACGAAAATAGTTCCACAACCTTTCCAGTTGTAATATATGTAGTTTGAATTACAAACAAATAAATGTTTCATCTTTAGAGAAATATTATACTCAATTTTTATTAGTATTTCTGCATGATTACACCAACAGGAGGTGAGGGGGCTAAATCTAATTTTACTTTTATAAATTTAATTACGTTTAATTTTTACAAGGTGAAATTCAAAAGTGGTTTTGCAAAATAATAAAAGCCACATCAATTTCAAATCACGTATTTCAAGTTTATTATACATTATACAGTTTAAACAATTACGTCCATCCATGTTGAGTTTGAAAACACTTTTCTTTAAAACACACTACACTACAACTATAGGCTACTACGTTTAAAACTTTAAAAACAAAAGTACAGTAAATCAGTTTTATACTGACCGAATCGAACTGAAGAGTTGTGCTGCAGCACAAGAACAGTGAAAAAGTGGTGATGGTGAAACGCAAACAACAATAAGACTGAACTGAACGAATGACTGTGATTTCTCGCCTTTCTCGGTATTAGCTGAAGGCACGAAGTTTATTGATTCGCCACCGAACGGAGCCGAGGATGCACGAAGCAGAGGCCGCATCTCTCTCTCACACACTTTCACAAACACGTCAATGTACAGGCGTACATTTAGTTTGAGTCAAACGAATAACTTGGCATTAGCTCATTCATGACTACATCTATGTAAGACGATCATCCGCATCCTGTTGTAAAACTGGAATGAAGTTTTAGTTTTGTTCTAAAACATAGTACAGTACTGTAATATTATTTCCCATATTCCAGTTTTTTTTGCCGTATTGTCTCTATGGGCATAGGCCCACTTTGCCCCATGCTAAATCCCTGTTCATAATATTAACCCTAGAACACTAACGTTTCGTCTGACAGACTACTGTGAACTATCGATTTTTCTACTTTCCCTACTTTCTCTCCACCGAGCGGCCCACCACTCCGTGTACCTTCATTTGAACACTAGCTGATTATATGGTCAGTATAGCAAGTCCGTACGTGCATGTTTTTTGCTATTTTTTAGGTTTGCGTAGTCTGGCAGACTAAACGTTAGTTTAGTTGCTGGTATGATACTATTAGTTACTCATATGATACTGGTGCAGAACTGGACTAAGTTCCTGAACATCTGTTGGATGTAAGACAACAACAGGATCGCAAGATATGCACATTCTACCCTTCAGCAAAGAGAAGAATTCTGCGATTCTTCTGTGAGAAGTTCTCAAGAGCAATTTGTCTGGAGTACCAAGCAACGTGTTTCTGTGACGATGCCACAGACTAGACATTTTGTAAAATGTAATGAAAGTGTTTATAATGACGCCTTATTCAAAGTTATGAGAGTAAAAATATTTGTTTAATATATTTAGTTTGGTTTATTACTCTTTATAAACAGTAGTCTGTCAGACAAAGGTTTAGTAACTACGTTTGGCTAAAACAACGTTAGTGTTCTAGTTTTAAGTTTAATGTGTTATTAAACTAATGTAGACTACATGGCTTGCTTTAAAAAGTTTAAAAATGTATATTAAAAAAAATTTTAGTTTACTTTGTTTTTAAGAAGAAACTACTTAGGCCTACAAACAACAAACTATATACAACCAGGTCTACGCCGTTAGGAATTTTGAACATGTAAATGTACAGAGCATACAATTAAACATTTTACTCAAAGATCTGAACTAAATTTTGGAAAACAAAATATTATACATTTTAGTCATACAAATCAAATATTTTAAATACAGTGATTTAGGCAAAATTATGTGTCGCAGCGGAGCTACTCTATTTTCAATAATTTAGCTTTGTGAGATTCCCCGGCAAATATATATACAGTCAAGCGGAAAAGAAGCCTCAATTCTGCCCAGCACTTCTGTGATTCTCCCATAAATACCTTTTACGGGAGAACTCGCCTTAACTTCCCCAAAGCATCACTCCAACACGTAACCTCTGTTCGCCGAGCATAGGTATGTTCGTCCGCCAAGAACACTGTGTCATCGGCCGACTATCATTTTACTTCTCCTGTTTAACTTCTCCCCGCTGATGAGACCTCATCTTCCAGAAAAGTTACTTGGCAATTTTCCCGTGTAAACTTCTGTCGTTATTTCTCAAAGTCCATATTAAATTCAGCTCCCGAGTCATATTGAATATTTAATTGGCAATAAAACTAAATAAACATCGCTCGAATGATCAAAACTTCACTTCAAACTTTCTCGGTTTTCATCAAACATCTCCCAAGAAAGTTACCATCTCCCCGACGCGAACTTAAGATCCTAGCCACACTAACTTAAGTTCCCGTTAATCACGACATTGAATTAAAATAATTCAATTCAATTAAAATTTGTTCTTTCTCACGTCACCTGCATCAACAATAAACAGCGCACATATAAAACTGATCGCGGAAAAGAGGCTAAAACCTCATCCCGTAGTCTCTTGGCCTGAAGTCCAAACCGAAAGAGAACTGTACAAGTGACTTCTAGGTTCTTGATACACATATACGTCCTTCAGGCAACAGATGCAGCCCTTTTAAGGCCCTATTCACAACGCAACAGTGTTCTACACTTCAGTCTAGGACCCTGTACCACTACACTTCGGAACGTAGAGCTGTTGTGTTTCACATCCTTCAGGCCAAATATACATCTTCGAAAACGACAAACTTCGAACACATTCGACAAACGACAAAAACGTCAAGACACAGCGCTACAAAATCCCCACAGGCTTCACCTGCAACAGCACGCCCTTCAGGCTACACATTAGTTTTCTCCCATACGTCAGAGAGGCTCCCTTAAGGCTACATTTTTGTATATTCATGCGCACAAGTACTGCACATATATGCATGCGCACAAGTACTGTGAATATATGCATGTGCACAAGTGTACTGCGCATATATGCATGCGCATAAGTACTGTGCATATATACTTAGTCATTTCCCAGCAAGGTCATTGGTTTAGTTACACACACCACACAGCTGACACTGCATACCGTATGAATATTGTTCCTTAGGAGAGGTGGGAGAGTTAGCAGTATTGCTTGAAGGGAACCCTCCCCTCTCTACCGACTTTAATGGGATTTGCCGGAGATTTTACGTATGAAAAAAATACATACTGTAGTTTGATTCTTTGGAGGTTTGATTCTAAGCAGGGAGAAAATAGGCAGCCCGAAATCAAAGGAAAGGGGGGAATTCTAACATTTTTTGAAGTTCTGAGAAAACTGAATTCAAAGTTTGACATTGATATTTTTTAGATTTATGATGATACAACAGAGTGGTTAAAATATTTATTGACGCTAAAACAGGGGTTTATAATAACATAAAAGATAACGATTTGACCGGACCTAAAACAAAAAGTGACGCTATGTCCGAGTTGACGCATTAGCAAGGCCGTTAAAACCAAGTTCAACTGTATTCATGTATTTAGAGTATAAAAGCAGTTAGAATAAATTATGTTATTATCGAGATGTACTTTAGTATGTCTGTATATCATGTTAGTGCGTTTATTATGTAAATTGTGTACAAAGGAAATACATTCTTTATTATTATACAAACGCCTGGAGTATTTCCAGATAATGAAATACATTTCAAGTACATCTCGAAGAATATTCTTTAGGATCGGAAAAAAACAATAGCCTAAAGAACAAAACAAATCTTATTCACCCCTTCTACGTGTCATCAAAGATAGAAACCTTCACAAGAAATGCTTAAATGGTCATCACTTTTTGGGTTACCAGAAGAAATTATAAACATGAAAGCAACTTTATAACACCAGTACACTTTTTTAATCTTTCTTTATGGATGTGGTTGAAATGAGGACACAGCAAATTTGTCCAGTGATAATATTAATAACTTTTTAATAATACAATAATTTTAGGCTTCTTTCATTTTGGCAACCCATGCAGGCCTGTAGTAAATTTTTCTTCTGTTTTCATAGAAACAATTTTCAGTATGTAAATAGAA
This sequence comes from Philaenus spumarius, assembly GCA_018207615.1. Classification (NCBI taxonomy): domain Eukaryota; kingdom Metazoa; phylum Arthropoda; class Insecta; order Hemiptera; family Aphrophoridae; genus Philaenus; species Philaenus spumarius. Next base: position 23,107 of record JAGFPH010000468.1, read on the forward strand.
AAGTGTTATACGCAAATAAACCACTTAGTGTGGTTTTATATTTAATTATTATTTCAAAGAAGGAGAACAATCTTATCCTGTTCTAAAACTACTAAGTTTGAAATAATTTTTGTCCAGATTTATTTCAAAAAGATATTTACATGGTAATAAGAGTATTAAACTAGATTTTAATTTGTCAAATAAAATCGTGTTTTTTATATTTTTATAATTAAACTTTTTGAAAGTCAATATATCTTGGTAAATTACATTATTTAAAGTTTAAATTGACTTGGAGGGAGGAGCCCAATCAACCAACTTGATTTCCTACAGGCATAATTTGTTTAAATGCAGCATTGATGGTAGAGCTAAATTTTTAATATACTGCATAACATTGGACTACACCCAAGTAAATTAGTGGTTTAATGATTATTTGTACAAATAATTAAGTTCACGAATGTATATTAGATTTAAAGTAAATAAATCAATCTAACAACCAACTACTAGGTGAAAGTTCTGGTTCTAGTACTGTAGATCAAGATCTTCCCTGTGAAAATAGATATCCAAGTAAAGTATAGATTGCAGCACACGTTATAATGCCTTGTACAGTGACTAGATAGAGACAGTGCTGCCATGTTTTGTAAAGAATAGTGTTGTATCTTTTTGTAATTATGAGAGAAATTACCTTTTTATTATTTTTTTTATAAAGGGAAAACATGCGGTTTAATTGTTACAGTTTGGTATTTATATTGAAATTAAATAATAAAGATTGTGTTTCTTCTTAAAAAGTGTATTCTATTATTTCGTGCAAAAATATATAACAAAAATAGAATATAAACAGATAAGAATTTAGGTTAAACATGGCTGCCGGCCAATAGGAAACAAAACCCATATCTATCACTTTGCCGTACTATAATATAATTATGTTTCTAGTCACTGTAATGCTATGCAAAATATTATATGATGAGCCACTGGTTTTAATGTGCTCTGTTAAAATCTAGACTCCACAGGAAACTACGTTTCCATGGCAACAAATAAATGATTGTTAGTTTATTATGAAATTGACCAGTCTAAACAGTTACTCATTTTTTATTTGTTCAATAGGCCTAACCTGTAGGAAGTTAAAAATTTGCTTTATAATTTTCACGGAATAAAAAACTATAACAGAAACAGTTTAGTTATGAAGTGACAGTGATGTACAACTGAAATGGCTGAATCTTTATATTCTGACTTGGAAGCTAATATTCAAAAAGAAAGAATATTGAAGATACTTGATGACACAATTAATAAAATAGAATTAGGCGTAAGTTTACAATTTATTCCTCCCTGTTGAATTTATCACAGAAAACCTTTTTATTGGAAGAAGAGTAGTGTTGACAACCTTATCACAATTTCAGAATTTTAACTTTAAACTGGGAGCTAAATGGGAATCATTGTTCAACACTAATTAAATAATATAAATGCATGGAAACTAAAATGAAAAGAAATATTTAAAATTAATCCATGAAAAAGACATAAATCCAGTTGATGATGTTAATTATTGTCCATCTTGCAAATATGTGTACATATAAGGTTGTTCATACTAAATGAACGAGTGATTCCAACAATGGCAAATTTAAGAATCAGGCTAGGTATTTATAACACAGTATGTATATTTTAATCAAAATGAATTTTATATATTTCTTGATTATATTTGTGTCAAGTAGGGCCTAAGCATGACAAAAACGAATCATATACACATCATGAAAAGAACAATTTGTTAGTTTAGGCTAGGTATTAAGTTATATCATATGAAATTGTATATATCGTTTGAATGAGAAGTTAGCATAACCCTCAACATAGCATTATCTTCAGCTCTATATCATATTTAAAATAATGAATAGCCTTCACATTTATAAAACTTATAAATTTCAGAAATGTTTGTATTTACATACAAAATGTCTACCCTAAATTAACTCGTGATGGTAACGTGTCACAAATATATTCAGACAACTTTTATACAATTCATTTTCATTAAAATATAAGATACGGTATATAATTATAATACCTAGACTAAACTAATTAAACTCACCTTTTCATGTCAAGTTTACAAGGTGCTTGAACATAACGGAGTTAACTTCCGCAATCAGTATTTGTTCCTTATTTGCATAGATAAATATAGCATGCACTTACGTTGATAAAACTGCAACAAAATGCATTGGTTGGTAGCAATACTTGGTTTTCTAAAAAAAGATTGTGAGTTGATGCCATTGGAACAAGTAGTGGTATACCAAAAGTTCATCCATTTTTTCTATATCAACTTAAACCTACCTACTCTGTCAAAAGATAACTGACATTTATTACAAAAAGACTTTGGTGTTTGGGGCCTACAGTGACCCAATTCGTATTTCCTTTTAAAAATTTAATATCAAAAAATATAAACGTACATGTTAAAGTATCTTTTAAGTTATTTATTTATCAGATTATACTTAAACATAAAATAGTTGGCCCAATATAAAAAGATGTTTTGCTTGAACAATATTAAATAATCCCTTTCGGCTCAGCCTATAGAAGCAGTTAGATTTTGGAGTTCCTATTTATTTCGAAATTCTCATAAATTAAGCACAAAATGAATATATTCGCCCATTGCGCTAAGGGTTGCAGTTGTTTATCAACAAAAGGTTTCGGTAATATATTTAGAAAATTTAACTGGTTGGATTCTGTAACTACCAAGAAAAGGAGTAAGTTAGTCAATTTTTTATCCAGCGACTTCAAATGGGTCACCCAATGGAGTATTAGATTAGATTATAGTGGGGTGGACGTCTCCTTGGAGAAGGTTTCCTTGCACGACAACCCTTGGTTTATTGTGCCCCCTATGTCCCACGCCTAGCTCGTTAATAGAAGCCTGTACTCCTTGTGAGGTCCAGGATTTTCTCCACCCAGTCCTTGTTTTGTTTCCAAAGATTCCTCTCCTTCTATGAGCCTTCAGAATCCTGCAATGAAATATGACGTGTTCTTGCCGATTCTTTCAATGGCGGATTTCGTATCGCACATGTTGCAGGTGCGAGGGGTTCCACGATCCTGGGGACCCCAAAATTGAATATTAAAATTTCAAAATATTTTAAGTTTTTCCAGAATTTTTGTTTTTATTCCAATAACTGTTTTCTTTATAACTAATTTTAGACTACTATCTTCTTTGGTTTTTAACTACTAAGGTCGTTTCCAGAAGAGACTATACTTGCGGTCTGAACGAGTTCTAATTCATCGTTACGTAGCTCCGCCTCCTACCTACAACAATACAATGTGCTTCCCGATCACCAAAGCGATGTAGCTCTTATGTATCTCATGGACATGAGTGAATCGAAGACGGAGCAATATACATTAGAGGGAGAATCAGAGGTGACGACTCACGGTCAATGTGTGCGGAACAAGTATATTCGCTAATGAAAATGACCTTAATCACTATTTCTAACATTGTGAATACTCATCAATCTTCATTGCCATTCGGGAGTGTCGCTGTAGTGGGCTACAGTTTCAGTCCGTCATTCCGCTCAAAGTCGCTCAATTAATGGAATGTCAGTTGTTGTTCGTCTTAGCAGTCTAACCTCAAAATTGTTGTTGTTTACACTATGTGTAATCATACTGTGAATACCTTGTTTTGTTCTTTAAGTGCTTTTTAAAAGGCGGTCAGTGTTAACCGTGAACTCTATAGACTTACATCATGATATGAATTTATGAGTCCGGCTCAACAAAGCAGAAAAAAAGAAAATAATCTGCAGGAAACATGTTGAAACAGAAGACAGCATGTTAACATTTTTTAAGAAGACCTACATAAATGGACATAAAATCAGTTGACGAGAATTTAAAAGGTAGACCTACCTAAAACTAGTAACTTACTGCATTAACTACGGTATTTATCTCTAATCTTTAACTGTGACTATTACTTAATTATTTACTTAGATTCAATAATTTTGTATTATATATGTCAGTCTGAATTATAAAAGAAAAGTTATATTACATTTTGTTTGTTTTTATCATTCCCCTGCACCAGTTCTCATTCCCCTGTCTAACAAAAATATTTAAATGGTGTTTGCAGCGTTTACAAAGGCAAGTAGTGATTTCTTTTACATATCACAATAGTTATATAAATATTATTGATATATTTTGAAAGTTTGATCGACTAAATATTAAAAATATTTGTGGAAATCTTTTGAACTGAAAATGTTGCCTTTCAGGAGAATCACCCAGGTGTCTAAATCTCATTCAAATACAAGTACATCAGTTGATGAATGAATAAATAACAAACAAGACATTAAGCCAGAAGAGTTAGACGGAGTTAAACAACAGCTTTCTTTACATACATATACGTCTGACATTTCCTTAAATAAAGATGAAACCAGGCTTAATCTTATTTCCTCTTGTGTGTCTGAATTGAGTCTAAAAGTAATATTGAGCTTGAGGCTGAGGTCAGCTTGAATAACGTAGAACTTGAGCTCATCCTTAGGCCAATGCCTACTACTGACACAGAATTTCCCCTAGATATAGCTCTGTGGTCCCCAAACTCCACAAACGAAATGATACATTTTCACCAAAAGTGTACCTAAAAATGTTGGCGAAATTAAGAAGCTGAAAAAGCAATTTAGTCAGGCCAATAAAACAGTTTCTAGGCGCATACACCAGACTAATTTTTTTAGAATCAAAACTCATGAAGAAGAAGAAAAGAGTAATTAGTTAACACTTTCTGAGACCACCAAGTCTGTTTATTGCTATGTTTGTAAACTGTTTCCTGACCCTAAACAAACTCAACATATCCTTATTGAAGGGTTTTCTGACTGGTCGAGAATATCAAAAGTATTAGATACCCACGAAACATCAAAAACTCATTTCATAGCTGTGGTAAGTTTCTTTACAAGAAGACATTTAAAAAGTATAGTAGATTATGAATTAATGTCACAAATTGAAAAGGGGCATGGTTCTACTGGAGAGGAAGGTTCTATATCGTGAAATTGCTCACTAAACTGAGACTTCCTTTTAGAGGTCACAGCATGACTCTTCTCAGATTTCTGGTACAAAAAGAAAAAAGGGTTTTTATCATGTTTAGAATATCTTTCTGAATTTGACGAGTTTCTGAAAGAACATTTATCGAAATCAGAAGTGTGTGGTTAAGGTAGAACTAACTACGTGTCTCATCAGATCCACAACGAGATTTTAACCCTCATGGCAAAATACCTAAAACAATCACTAAGTGATGAAGGTAAGGATTTCGATATTTTGCCATAACTGTGGACTCAACACTGATTTGAGTCATGTGGAACAGTTGACTTCTGTAATACAATACGTCACGTATGATGGTCAGCCAGTTAAAAGATTTTTTGGTTTTATTCCCATCAAGTCACATAAGGCAGAATACCTGAAAGACACAGAACTGTAAGTATTGTCTGATCTAGGCCTGGACATAGCACTATGCAGAGTTCAGTGTTACGACAATGCCTGAAATATGTCAGGGTATATGCAGGACTACAAGCCAAGATACTAGAGATGAGTCCTAAAGCATTCTATGTGCCTTGTACCAGCCACACTTTGAACTTGGTTGCCGAAAGCTGCAGTGATTTTTTTTTATTTGGTTCAAATTGTGTACACTATTTTTAGTTCTTAAACATATAGATGGGATGCACTCACATCGCGCCTTAAGCCAAAACAATTAGTTGTGAAAAAGGTTGAGTGACACCAAATGGTCAGCCAGAGCTGATGCTGTCTTAGCACTGAAAAGGCTATGCGGAAATTCAAAATTCTATTTTGGAAATTCATGCAAGTGAAAATGAAAAACCTATAGTTAAAGCAGAAGCAATATGGCATGCCAAAAAATTAGCCTCCTACGAAACTGCCGCTATGACAATTGTGTGGAGCCGATTGCTTAAAGATTAAATAAAACCAGTAAGTGTTTACAAAAAGAAGATGGTAACATGAAGATAGCAGTACAGTTGCTAGAGTCATTGAAAGTATGTTTTGGATTCAGTGACGATTTCTCAGCAATAGATAGTGAAGCCCAAAGTTTATTGACATCAGTAAAAAAACTATGCAATGAAGATGAAATCAAACAGATGAAAAGAAGAAAGAAATTTGATGATGAGACGCTATCCTCAACGGATAACGAAGTAATTTTACAAGGAAGTGATAAAGTGAGAGTGGAAATGTTCAATGAAATTTGTGACAGACTTGTTTTTGAACTAAAAAACAGACAAGGAAAACTTCAGCATATTTTTAACCTGAAGAATACATCTGAAGTTTATTCTAATGACATTGATGGGTCACTGTTTTTTGACGCGTTGAAACCCTTTAATGTGTTCCTGAATATCTTTGAAGGAACCAAGACTACAAATACTTTAGATGAAGGAACAAATAAATGTGAGTAAGAATAGTCCAGGAAAATGGTATAAGCTTATACTGACAAACGACGGGCTCAAAGAAATCTTACCCAATCTAGAAACTATCCTGAAAGTCTTTCTTACAATACCAATATCCAATGCGTCGGGTGAAAGATATCCTTTAGTGATTTAAAGAGGATAAAAAACTATCTTCACACGGCACTTTCGGAATACCACCTGAATGACTTGGGCAATACTGTATATAGAAAGTGAAATTTTGAAAAATATCAGCTATGACAAACTGAGTCACTGATAGTTTGCTGCTCAGAAAGCCAGAAAAAAGTGTATTTAGCCTATGCCTACAAAACATATTTATATTACGAAAACAGTTTTTTTTTTTTTAAATTTGATTAGCATTAAAATTATTGCTACTATTATTTAAAATGGATCCTTGAAAACATTTTATAAAATTACTTTCTCTGTACATTCATAAAGGCCTAATTGAAAAAAAGATTTCCCAATGTAAATGTAAAGCTATAAAAATAGTTAACCCTTCGCACGCTGAATAAAATTTGCCTTATTTTACCTCAACGCTGAAATAACTTACAAATTTTTTAGTTTTTTCTTGAAAGTTAATTTTTGTTTTTGTTTTGTATGTGAAAGGGTAATTTAAAAAAATATCATATTGGGTTTTGGTTGCATTTACAATTTTTATTACGTAATACAAAATAATAGTAAAAAAACTTTTCTTCTAAAAAAACAAATTTTAGTTTTTGATTATTTTTAAATTCTAGCAGTAATATTATGAAATTATATATAAAAAATACAAGTTAATGTTAAAAATACAAAAAAAAAAAAACATTATTTTACAATTATTAGTATGTTGGAGAAGTATGATATATCTCAAAACACTTATCAGGGTGCAGAGACGGCTTCACTCAAATACTGATAATATATACATATAAAAGAAATAAAACGTCAACAAAATATGTTTACAACCCAAACTAAATACTATACTAACTATCTATAAAAACAATTCTTCTTCAAAACAAAGCTCAAATACAAACACGGAGGGCGTCTCACATCAGACTAGTATGACAGTGAGTTTAGCCGTTATACGCGCTGTAGAAGCTATAGAATGCTTTCGCCGCCGGGCAATTCCAGACATAATAATTCGACCACGCAGCTGAACCGCTGACGTGAGTTGAGCAAATTTCCAAAATTAAGTTTATAGACTGATATTTAAGGGTTTCGACCAACAATTTGGGAAATAGGTCTATTCACGACAGTGCTGAATAGCTGCAAAATGGTTCGCACGCCATTCCGCATATTGGGAGTATCTTCAATAACACAAAGCATTGCGTGCTTCGCACGCCATTCCACATATTGGGATTGTCTTCAAAACACAATGCATTGCGTGCTTCGCACGCCATTCCACATATTGGGATTGTCTTCAATACACAAAGCATTGCGTGCTTCGCACGCCATTCCACATATTGGGATTGTCTTCAA
>JAGFPH010000468.1:35819-75813 GCA_018207615.1 Philaenus spumarius
GAAAGAGAGGACTAAATAGTCCTAAACTCCCCCCAAGAAATAAAGTCAATATCAATCAATCAATGACAATAAAAATATGTACATATTTTTAAAATTTTTTCTTTCTGGCTTTGGACCAGGCCCCGCTAGACTCTCCTCAACACCCCCCTCTCTCTTTCAAGACCAGTACAACCCGGACGCTCACTACTCACGCTCGACTAGAAGTAAAAATTTTTTTTGTTTTTCCCCACGATCTGACTTCCTGAGACATTTAATAAAGTTGTATTTGAACTTTGATATGAATTATAATTCAACAAGAATTTTGTTTAAAACAAATCTTGTGACATTGTACATTTGCGCCATGTCTATTATTTAAAATATGGTAGTTGGACAGGCTAAGTAACCAGATGAATTAAGAGTAGCAAGAATAAAATAAATTTGTACTAAATTTTAATTAGTGCTAAACTGTTTTAAAGATCAGTACAGCAAATGTACAGTAATACAAATTTATAAAATTGTATCTTTAATAAAATTTAGAAATTTGTTATAATTTGTGGTATTTCAAATTCTGAAGTGTTATGCATATAATAGCAATCAAATTATTAATAAATTGCTCAAGACAAAACGTATGCCCAGTGCTCTATAGTAGCATATTTTAAAACCCAGTACCCCTAATAATGAACGACATTCTGGGTAGAGGGTTAAAATAAGCTGCTAAAAGAAGAAAACAGGAAGATTGAGATAAAATTCTTTGATTTCTTTTCATTAAATTTACTCTTAAAATTTTTATTTTAAGAACATTAATTTTGTTTTTATGATTTGTTGTAACTTTAAAAAAATATTGATTTATTTTACACATATTTCTTATCGCATATATTATTTCTCAAGACTATTTTTTTGTCGGTACGCCATAACTTCCTTAATACATCATCAAATTACATGAATGAGGCATCATTTTAAAGCTTTCCTTAACCACTACACGGGAAAAATAGACAAACAGCTTAAAATTCATGTTTTAATAACAAAAATTGATTTAAAAAACTTTTATATTATACTCTGTATGTTCCTAATGAAAGGCGCCCAGTGGCGGCTCGTGAATAAAATGCTGGGGGGGCACACACCACTGGGGTGTTTGTACATTTTGTGTATTTTAGTGAGTTTTTAAGGCAATCTAGGTATTAAATTTGTGATGCCATATGTTCTGAAATAGTTACCATATGTAAATCTGAAATACTCTACTTACGCACCTTTAGTTATATTGCTTGTAGCAGAAGTCCATCCTTCTTTCCGACTCACTAGATACGTCGCTCTGCGCATGCTCGGACGCCGTCCCAAGCCTTCCATAAGGCACAAGCTTAGACGCGTCATAGCACCAGCAGCCCCCACCACTACCACTCTTCATATAACTGCATGGTAATGGATTGGGACGTTCTGGCCAGCGACCCACGGCTACAAATACAAACTTCTCGCGCTATTTTTGCGTGTTTTTCCTACATTTTCGATGTATGTGATTGAAAAAACACTTTGGTTAATTAGATGTATAATTATAATTGAATGGGTATTTAATTTTTTTTCTTTTTCAAATCTTTTGGAGGGGCGGCGTCCGAGAGCCCTTATGGGCAAGCCGCCACTGAAGGCGCCATCTACTAACCATCTGTTTAACTAGTATGACAGCTGTTAGTTAGATTGTTTACACTGTAAGATTGTATAGGGAAACTTTTATTTATAAACCAATGTAAATAAATAAACTTAATTAACTGAATTAAATCAACGTGTTAAATCAGGTAAATGTAGGCCTACTCCGAATAATTACTGTATTTATTGTATGCAATATTATGCACATTCAGTTTTTGTTCAGATTTCACCTGCAGCAATGGATTTTGTAAGTACGCTCAAAAACCTAAGGACTTGTATAGCCAACAAACTTGATTTAAGCCCATTTGAAGAAATGGAAAGAGAAACGGAACTGAGTCAGTTGCACAAACGGAATGAACGGGACAAAGCAGAGGTTATGAAGCTGAAAAACAAATTAACCGCGCAAATTTTTGAAAGCGATAAAGCGATCGAACTGAAAAAAATTGAAATTCAAAAAGAACAGGAGAAAATTGAAAAAGTTCAAGAACAGTGCAGGGAGAACATTAGGAAAAAGAGGTAAATTCGTAAGCATTTAGAGTTATGAGTTTTATTTTACATTATAGTAATAGTTTTAATTATCTGACAGCAACACTCAAAGACCTTATAATATTTTGCATATGGTATTACAGCAAAGCATAAATCCAGATTCTGAAATAGTGACCCTTGACCAGCCTCCATCAGTAAAGTGACTTTACTTAAGACTAAGTTCTCACACTGGATAGCTGTGATTATTTTGTCACAAATATGATACCTAATACTTGCAACAAACACAATGAGTATGATCCATTTTGCAATGTATGGCAAGAGGTTAAAACACAGATGGTTAAAAACACAGTTGTGGCAACTGATAGTTGACAAGCTCTGATGTCAGCTAATGCTCACTAAAGTTTGAGCTATTACTTCCTTTCTCGCATAAACTGAACTGAGAGGTCCACATAAATTGCTAACAAAGTGTGGTCATTATTTCTTAATCTTGAAAAATATCTAATTTATTAATTTCTAAACTACTTTTCAAGGTTAACTATGCGAAAGCTGAGTGTATTATGTAGAAGGAAATTATGGTTAAACCATAATTTTATTGTTAAACAAAATGAATAGTTAAACGAACATTACAGTTAAAAATCTATCTATAATGAGACATGATTTAAAAAAGTTTCATTGGACTTTACATACATAAAAATGCTAAATTTAGAAACATTATAAATTAAAGTTAAGTTTGACAGATAACTTTAATTTACTTTGCTTTTATGAGGCATTAACACATAATATTTACCAGTTTGTATACATTCCTTACACAATATCATTTTATATCGATGAAAAATGTGACATGCTCATCGCTGTCGTTTACCCCTGTTGGTCCCCGGGTGATGGCGTGTCTGTCTTTTGGATATGTCCTTCTACTCTCTCACGAGCTTCCAGACGTTGTCAGGATGGTAGTGGTGGTGTAATGTTCAGATTACAAAAAATTATTTATATTATGAATTTGATGAGTTTACTTTACTAAAATATTTTATTGAAATTGATTACCTTTATCAAACTTTCGGGGTTGGGTTTTTGTTGGACTGAAGGGTACTCAATTTGTGATTTCTGACTTGTGAAATAATGACACACGAATTGCTTTAACACAACCTTGAAACATGTTTATTCAACTATTTAATTAAAAGAGAAACCCATACAAAATTAATAGTACCAGAAACTGGCACATACTTTCTCATAAATTATTAAACAGATTCACTGTGACTTCATAATTGTATTACAGTAGGAGAGGGGATACATTACAGTAGGAGAGTAACTAATAAATATTATTATTATTAGAAAAATTTTCGACCGATTTCGAAAAAATTTGCACCAAACATGTCAATTAGGCCTGTATAGATGCACGAAAAAAAGTTTTGAAAAACAACCCCCTTTTTGGCAAAAAACCCCAAAAATCAGTTATTATTATTATTAGCTAAACGAGATTTGGGTACATCAAGGGCTACAACAAAGCAAAATTTTATCAAAATCGTTAGAGCCTTTTTTTTATAAAAAAATAATAACTGATTTTTTGGCCAAAAAGGGGATTGTTTTTCAAAAATTTTCAAAACCTTTTTTCGTGCATCTATACAGGCCTAATTGACATGTCTGGTGCAAATTTGTTCGAAAACGTTCGAATAGTTTTCTCTCTAGCTTTGTGTACATACAGAATACATACATACAGACATTTTGTAAAAACCACTTTTTTGGACTTAGGGGTCTCAAAACGGATATTTTCACAAAAATCTCAACATAGATTTTTTTTGCGATCACTATACTTTCTCTACACTATAGTATAGTGAGAAAGTAAAAATGTATGCTTAGTTACGAAGAACTCAAACAGCCATCGGTACATGTGCCGAACTTGCTAATTGCTATGATGTTATACTATACTTCGAATAAATTTATTAGCTTGTGTTTTGTATTGTACTGACTTGCATCTTTGATCATTAACCCTGGAACCGTACACCGGGGCACTCAGTGCCCCAGAGAATTTTAGTTTTGCTGTAAATTTGAGTTAACAACACTGACCGCAGCAAGCTCCTGTGACTTTTACTTGACCTTGACGAGCTATCAGTTGCTTTGTTTGCTGCGGATGTGACACATCACATTCCTTTTGTAGATGAGTGCCCCGGTGTACGGTTAGTGTAAGTTTTTCTTCAAGTGTACAATTCTGTGTGTTTTAAATTTTTCTTCAATTTTGTGTGCTGAGTGCAACCAGTTCACTTGCAAAAATCATGTAAAAAGTGTTTGTGCCAGTTGTAGTGAAGAAAACTAGATAAAAAACTCAAAAACTGCAACTTTAGAAAACTTTGTTAAAAAATGTAGGTTTTCGCAATTCTCTTATTATATTTACTAAAATCTTTAAAAAGTAATTAAAAGTAGGTTTTTGCAATAATTTAAGGCCTAAAGAACACGTTTATAATGTTTCTTGAATAAAACAAAAAGAATTTCTATTAATAATTATTTTTGGGGCACCCAGTACCCCTGTGTACGGTTAGTGTAACAGAAATTGAGGTGTACGGTTCCAGGGTTAAGTAAACGAGAATTTTTAGAAACATACGGTTTTTGCATATGGTAGGGTACATTAAGGGCTACAAATAAGCCAAATTTGATCAATAGAGCGTTTTTTTTCTATAAAAAATAATAACTGATTTTCTGGGGTTTTTTTGGCCAAAAAAGGGGTTGTTTTTAAAATTTTTCAAAACCTTTTTTCGTACTCTATACCCGCCAAATTGACATGTTTGGTGCAAATTTGTTCGAAATCGATCAAATAGTTTTGTCTCTAGTTTTGTATACATACAGGCATACAGACAGACATTTAGACAGAAGTTTTGTAAAAACCACTTTTTAGGACTCAGGGGGTCCCACAAACGGATATTTCCACCAAAATCTCAACATCAATTTTTTCTGCGGTCACTATACTTTCTCTACACTATAGAATAATGAGAAAGTAATATATAAATGGGTTATTCAAATATCAAAAGATTATTTAAAGAGAGCATATAAGAGGAACTACAATGTACTTTTTACATACCAGCTGGTTTTAATTTCCCAAGTTACCAAATTAATTTAATAGGCTGTTTATTGTGCACATTTTCCCCCCACTGTCTTTCAAATGTATATTTTTGATCGAAGAATCTTGTACTGTTAAAATCAGTTAAATCATTATATGTCGATGGAATTTTCATCTCCTACAAGCACAAGCACATCTAGACAATTCTAAAGATGTTTCGGACTTTAGATATATATAGAATGTTAATTTTTATGGACATGACCAGTATCAACATAGATCTAGAATAACTATTACTTGCTATGATTATTATTATTGTACACGGTGATTCAGGAAGAATTGGAGAATCTTTCAGGACTTGTTCTACTAGTGAAAATAAAGAAAAAACTTCATAAAAACATAGGTTCAGAAATGCTTCGTTTTCCAGCTACCCATCATCTTGTTTCTTTACAAAATATTTAATATATTTGAATGTAGGAAATACCGTACATCGAACACACATTTTGGATACATATTTGGTATGCCATCTTTTATGCATGTACAAAAGACCAAAACTTTTTTTATATTTTCAAAATAGCGGCCGTTAAAAATTTTTAATGTAATTTATCTCAAAATCTGCTAATTTAAAAAAAATCCAAGAGGCAAAAAATTTCCATTTTTAATGTCAAACATAATGTTTTTTATTATTTCTGTAACTTAAACGATAATCGAGTTATTGGCTAAAACTATCTCATTTGGATATTGTCGACAATTACCAAGATATACAAAATTACTTTTACTATTAATGGACAAGTCTGCTTTATTATATTACAGAGAAGAAGCAGAAAAACAGATAAACTGGGACATGAAGAACAGCGAGTTCAGATTAGAAGAACTGCAAAATGCTTTGAAAATTTCACAACACCAAAAAGAGTCGCAATTGAAAGAACATCTTGCGAGTGAAAAAGAGTTGAGAACTAAGAGGTAAGTTTTATTTTTGAACAGTGATAGTATTTAATTGAGGCATGTGTAATATGTATTAAAAGTAATGAACGTAAATGTAGATTGTAAGTAATTTGTTCATAAACATACAATTTATAAACCCAATAATTTCATACACAATTTATGTTTTAGCCCTCTTACTGTGCTGTGTGTTTTTAATTGAATACTGTAGTAAATTGTTGCAAAATTGTAGAAAGGCTAGATATTAGAAATAAATATTAGAAAGATAACTAGTCGTATACTGTCAGCTTTAAAGCAAGTCCAAAACTGTTTGCTTTACTTCCATCCTCTTACCACAAAAGTTTGGGTAAGCATTATGGTCTTTAAGTAATGGTTTAAAGTGTTGATTGTGATGTAATTAAATAAGACCGATTTTACAGAGTGTTTAGTCCTTTATTAATGATTTTCAAGAACCTGTACACATGAGCAAATCAAACTTCTTATGTATGGTACTTTTGGGAAATTCTTCTGCATAGTACAGTAAAATTTACCAAAAATGACATAACAGATGACAACTGGTGTGCATCCACGAACATTTGGGAAGTACTTTGTTTTATTAGAAATTAAGATATTAAAATGAATTCCCAAATAAAAAAGTTGTTTTACCATGTTTTATTTAAAACCCCATTTTTCTAATTACTCCGGTGATGCAGTATATTTTCCTTTAATACTGAATCGAATGACCCCATTCCCAAGTGGATACGATAAATAGAATATTATAGAATAATGGCTGGTTTTAGGAATAGAAAGTTGTAATAGGCTTTTATAGGGTGAATCCACACTGTAACGAACAAAACAGTCTGAGTCAGTTTGAAACTGACTCAGGCTGCTTGACGCAAACCACGGGGACGGAACTAGCACAGTAGTAGAAGAAACATGTTCACATTGGCACGGTCAAACGTTTTGTTTGTCTCAGTCGTACCCAGTCACGCCTGATGTTGTTTGAAGAAACCCGGTTTGAAGCAAGCATTTTACTATTGAAGGAATGTAAAAATCTTTCTTCTTCTATTCTAGCCTGTATTTAACAGTATTTTATGTACATAATTATTATTTATTATTTGTTTTACAAGGCGAAACTAAAAGTTAAATTTTAATCTTTCAATTACCGTTTATTATTAGTTTGTTTTTTATACAAATATTTACTATTGCCATACGTTAAATGTTATTATAATAAATGTGTAGAATTAATAATAACATCAAAGCTAAGATGGTACACACGTGCAGTTAAATGTCTATTCATTGCAAATACATTCAATAAACATAAAATGTTGGTTCATCAGTCTAGGCCTAACCTAGAATTATTGTGTGTATGTTTAATTTATTTTACCTGTCTTAACGGCAACATACATACAATAATTTTAGGTTAGGCCTAAACTTTAAATTATACTTTCTAGGCCGTAATGTTAGAAAGCCATAGTAAATTTTACGATTTCATAATTTAAAAAATAAATATGTTGGCAATTAAAAATGTAATAGTAGGCTTCTTGATAAATTACGTGTTTTAATAATAGCTGAAACGGCCGTAGTACTACGGCAGTAAAATAGAATATTTAAGACAGTAGGTAAAAGCATTTATTTACTAAATCAATATTCGGAATATAATTATAAAACTTATCTTCTTAATGTCGCAGTTCAAATAACAATGATTTTATAGTATCATTATGACTTCTTCTTTTATTGTACGGATGCACCCAAAACTCATCATCGGGCATAATGGTAATATATACTATTTGATATCATACACTTTTAGAGGCACTTTAAAAAACGGAGAGACATATCTACAAGCAAGCAAATGCCTGGGAACTTTGAGTGAACTGTTCGTTTCAGTGTTGGTTGGGAATTTTTCAATCAAACTGAAACATTTTGTTTCGGTTTGCTTCAATCAAATTGTTTGACGCAGTCTGGTTTCAGCCATAGGCTTAAAAACTAAACACTTTTTACTAAAAATTTCAGTTTGTCTTTATTAGTGCGAGGAAAGTTTAGCATCAAAATTATTTCGATTACTTATATTTAAGGGGTTAAAATCGGGTAACTGTCCTAAAAGGATACACCTTTACATAGGCGCCCATACCTATGGGCAGAGGGGGGCTGCGGCCCCCCTATTTCCCAGGGAATGGAAAAAAGGTATATTATTAATTATAGTCAGGTATGTTTCTTTTAAGAGAGTAGCACTAAAATATGTTTTAAATGTTATGTGCCGTTTGATTTTACATATACATATTTTATTTGGTACAAGCATAAGCTGCTAGAAAATATCATACGGGCGCCCATGCACCTTTAATATATATGAGAATAGAGAGCTGTAATTTGCACAATAATTGTTTCTTATGTGATAACTAATATAAAGTTAAAACCCTCAGATGAAAAACGGAATACCAACCGATAAAACAATAAATATGAATTATTTTACTCCAATTGAAACTAAGAGAGTTGAAAATTAATACATTTATTCCAAAAATGTTGCGTAGAAAAATTAAACCCATTAAATTTTGGTCACTACCAACTAAGGGGTTAAAATGTGGTACCTACCCATATACAATAAATGTAAATTTCAATCACTTCCTAGAAGCTACAGAGCTGAAATTCTTTACATATTATTATTTCTTTGGTTTAAATAAAAACCATTTGCATTTTGATTATATATTTTGTCTAAGGGGTGAAATGCGAAAACTAACCTTTAAAATTAATGGTAATTCATGCATTATTTTACTTTTACTGAATCTAGAGAGTTCATACATTTATTCCATAAATGTTACATAGAAAAAGTAAACACATCAAATTTCTGTCTTTTGCTTTTGTAAGAAAAGATGTTTGAATTGGTATTACTACACACTGAATTCATTTGAATAGTGTAAACTTCTCCTAGATTTTACCACATTTTCAAAATTTTGTTTGTTTGTTATATGTACAAATATGCACATTCAATTTTATTAAAAAATAATTAAATAAAAACAAAATATACAGGTTCAAGGTAGAGTCCCAGTTAGTTGCAATGCTTCAAAAATATGATACTGATATCGGGGACAGACAAGCACAATTGGAAGAAATGACTGCTGCGTACGAAGAAGAAAAAGAACAAATGATTAAGCTACAGGTAAACAATGTTATTTTCTCTTGTACAGGATAGGGCAGTGAAACAGACTTAAAAATTATAAATAAATACTGAGCTTGACTTGTGAGATAATATACTTGATCAAATAAAACTTGAAGACAGATTGTCTCTTAAATGCGTTCATTTACTCAAACCTCAAACGCATTTCACCCATCTTCAGTGGTGTACGGCAAAGCCTGTCAAGGTGGCGACATTGCTGTTGTTGAAACATGTTTGAGTAAATAAACATTGAGTTAGTCTTTCAATTTAAAAATTACTCTAAAAAATAAACTTTTCAAATTTATTAATGCAGTACTCACCATTTATTGTAATCACAGGTAATGTTATCACTTTTCAAAATTCCTGATCATTCGTATCCTGATAGAAAGGAAATATATCGTTTAATATTATCAGATCTTCGGTTACTGTTATCACTTTTCCGTCAGAGTGACAAAAAATAACTTGGCGCCAACATGACACATTATAGAAAGAGGGGTAAGCAGTCTGTAGACAGTTTGTGTACAGTATGAATGGAGTAATAAAATATACGAGTGATAAGCTCTTGCTGTAGGAGTTATAAATAATATTCTTTTAGTAAATTGATTAAGTTAAACGTCGATCATTTCCTTTCTCAGTTGTGTTTCTGAACTGATAGAAGTTAGTGCTCATTATTGTTTTGTATGCAAGTGAAGTTTAAGTTTGTGACAAATCAGAAAGTTATCGTTTTTATTAAATGAAACTTTAATTAAGAGATTAGTGATCTATATAAAGGTGATATAAATTATTCATTCATAAAAACAAAGATTTGTGTGCGAGCCTACACACATTAATTAATCATGGCACATTCACAAAAGAAACTTCACAATTTAATTTTAAAAGATAAACTTTCAATTTTAACCAAATTACCAAATATGAGTCGTAGTAATGTGGCTAAGGCAATGCAAATTTAAATTGTAAGAAAAAACGTAGTGAAAAAGAGAGTCAGATCAAACCCATAATAAAATTATGGTTTACAAATGTTTGTAAATAGGATGCGCATGTAGATGATCGGACGAACCGTCAAATTCCGAAGAACTCGCATTATTGTGAGTAATAAAAATACCGGCTATTTGCTAAGTACCAGTTTTTGTTACTGTGTTTATATTATATGAAATGCTTAGTCCTAACCATTTTAGAACTTGTGTGAAGAAAACAATAATACCAGTACTAAGAATCATGTACTTATTGTAGAATGTAAGAATAGTATAGCTCAGCGTTGTTTGAAAGAGAAGTTTTCTGTTCTAATGTATTTATATAATATACCGGTAATAATAAAATGATATTGATACCTGTCATTGATATCTGGTTGTTGTTATCAATCGGATATTGTTATTAATTTGGGTTTGATCCGCTGTGATTGGCAACTACTGTTTCACATTAACGTACTTAAAAAATCACTAAAGAAAAATAGAGACTGTAATTTTATTTTATTAAACATATTTATGTTCAATGTCCAAATTATTAATATCAACATTACCTTTATGTTTAAGGAATGTTTTGACCAACAAGAAATTGAATACCAATCTTTAATGGATGAGAAAGAGAGGTATGAAAGACAAGTGTGGGAAGCAAAGTTATACGAAATACAGTGCAGGATTGCCGCTAGAAAGATTCAAAGATTCTACAGGGCATATTTAACCATATGTAAAGCTAAAGGGAAGAAAGGAAAAGGCAAAGGAAAAGGGAAGAAAAAGAAATAAAGAAAATGTGCTGTAATGTCTTTGTATATATTTGGAAGTACCGTATAAAGTTTATTAGATGTGCAGGTTTTTACATTATTATTGAAATAATGATAAAAATACTAGGTTATAGCTTAGAATATTTCTTAGCAAAAAACATTTTCGGTTATTGATTACTTAAATAATTTTCTCAGGTCGGAAACGCTTTCTATGCCATAGGAACAGTGGCTTAGCCAGTATTGTTGAATGGGGGGGGGAGGGAGGTTATCGATGAAAGGTAATAATGTAGAAAATGTAAGGTTTTACTTTAGAAGGTAAGGTAAACTTAACCTGTTGAAAGTACAGCATTGTTAGCACGAGTCCCAAAGTATTACGGACGTCATGTGATGACTGTTCTCAAATGAGTACTACAGTCGTCATGTGACGTCTTTTGATATAAATGTAAACAAAGTCAATTACCTGATAAGTGGTGATATCTTCCGGTCATAATCTAAACTACAACATGTTTTCTGCTTGTTTACAAGTCAGTGGCAATAATGCGTACTACAAAAAACCTTCCATTTGGCATTTTTTTGTCATTCCACCTCATGTCGGTTGTATTTCTCTATCTGTAGAATATAGTTGCATACTCCTGAGCTAGTTTCTTTTGTTTGTTGTGCAGTAATTTAGAGTTTTCTGTAACTCCATTGAATGTTATTTTATAAATGAACTTGACGAAATTTGTGACAAACTATAGCGCAAATATGGATGCAGTAGACAAATTGGATATGATGATATCCTACAATGACTCAACTAGAAAAAGGCGAAATGGTATATCAAATTATTTTTCCATTTATTTGACATATTTGTTCTGAATTCATAATACATATAAAGACTAAAAACGAAAGAAAGAAATCCAAATGCAAAACTGCATTTAATGGAGTTTAGAATAAACTTAATCCGACAACTATTAGAGGCGCACCGCACTCTAAGAAATGTCTTGTCACGCCGTGTAGGCGGAGTCCTAAATCCACTATGAGATCACTTCCTACTAATGAGTCGGGAAAGAGGAAGCTGCAATGAAAATGTTACATGTGCATGCATACAATTCTGGCCGAAGTTAAATGTTCTACATGTGAGTTTACATTATGTGTATACCCTTGTTTCAAAAATTACCATACAAAAAATTCTAAATTTTGTTAAAAAAACCTCTTGTATTCATTTAATTTACTTAGAAATATAATTTTATTACTTAATAAATCAATTTTTTTAGTTTTGTGTAATTTTTTTTCTTTACGCCCCAGGGTGACTAGAGCCTCAAATGGGCACTATGATGCAGGACGTCTCGTCAACACGTTAAACATGTTTATTTGGCCACAATATTTTTCTTCAGTTTTGCTTCAGATTGTAATGCAAACTGTTTTCTGTATGAAATGTGTTGCCTTTACAGGCAAGAAATGAAGAAAGAAATGTAAGATTAATAAAAATAAAATTCATTTTCAGAAATCTACATTATAATATATATTTATAATTTTTTTGACAACTGATTTAAAATTAACAAAACTCACACAATATAAAACAAATCGGTCAGTTTGTTGCATGCTCAGGGTTGGATTTAAATTACAGACGCTCCTAGGCCCAAGAGTTTTTGCCGCCACCTTTTTTGTACCATTAGAAGGCAGTCGACCCGACAAAGACAATTTTCCTCAAGGAAATAACCTTTAAGATAACAGAATGATTATATTATCATAATATTATTAACATATATTATTATTACAATTATATTCATCTTATTATTATATATTTAAAATCTCTAATGCGCACATAATAATCTCGCAGTTGTTATTTATAACTTTTTCATTTCTTTTATCTTTTCCTTCACAGGGTTTTTAACTTCCCGCTAAGAAAATTGAAAATTTTCTAAAATCGGGAAGTTATTGGTTTCACCCCGTTTTTCGAAAATCGAGTATTCATCAGATCTCGACGTTTTGAGGTCCTAGGAATCTTCCCTGACCACTCCCGAGAGGGTGTCACCCTGTCTGTATGTATGTGTGTGTGTGTGTGTGTGTGTGTGTGTGTATGTAAGTATGTGACCCGCTTATAACTTTTGAACGGCTTAACCGATTGGATCCTACCAAACGGCGTTCTAAAGAGTTCCATCAAACTTAGATTTCCTGAAAATTTCACTATTCGGACCGGTAGGTTCTGAGAAATTTCGAAAAAACTAAGAAATAAAATTTTTTCAAATCAGGTTTTTTTGGAATAACTTTAATCTAATCTTTAATAATCTAATCAGTTTTTAACCTTGAAAAGCGACGTCGATCGCTACCAGTCCGGTCAAAATCAGTTAATTCGTTCGTGAGATATCGTGAACGAAAGAAAATCAAAAAGTGTTTTTTCTCAATTTCTCCGAAATTTTTCATCAGAAAAATTTTTGTTGTCGATTCTTTCCCTTTTTTTGGGAATTTTGGATTTTTTTTGGGGGTCCTAACCTAACCTAACATTTTTTGGATTTTTTATTTTTGATTTTTTGGATTTTCGGATTTTTGAAGATTTTTGATTTTTGGGAATTTTTGAAGATTTTGGGAATTTTGGATTTTTGATTTTGGGGAATTTTGGGCCGCCATCTTTTTTTTGGCAGCCATCTTGTTTTGTAATAATTAATATTAAATTAAATTAAATTATTTGCTTTGAAAAAAGTTTGGGTGTCTCCGAGAGTTGAACCGGGTATCACCATGACCCGAGTTCACAACGTTAGCGGTTAGGCTACGTGACTCTGTTAAGAAGGAACTATCTTGTGAAGTATATCAGATACAAGGTGTTATAGTGTCGTTGGGATATAGTATAAATTGCATTATAACAACCCGAACATTACCGATCGTTCCCGAGTAAATCCGAATCGGACTTAGAAGAAATTAAGAGCTTTAAATGTTATAGTGTCGTTGGGATATAATATAAATTGCATTATATAATCCCGAACATTACCGATTGTCCCCGAATCCAACCGAATCGGACTTAGAAGAAATTAGGAGCTTTAAATGTTATAGTACTTTTGTAATATAGTATAAATTGCATTATATTATCCTGAACATTCCCGATTGGTTTCTACTATTAAAATTGAAAACTTTTTATATATTATTATAAAAATATAAATTATAAGTAATATTTTAATATAATAAAAAATTTCAACTGCTTTGTAATTAAACTTAGCGGGAAGTTACATGGATGGCCTTTAGGGTCAACCGTTTTCCAATTTTTTTTTAACTCTCCGCCACTAGGTTTTGATTTATGGCTCATTGTAGACACTGCTGGGTTGACTGCTATAAACATGAACATTGCCCTTGTGCCCTGGCTCAGTGGCCACAGCTAGTAGAGTAGAGATACACTGATAGTCAAGAGTATGACCAAGCAGCAACTTTCTCCAGCCATTTGCTCTAAGCCTACTGTAACTCATTGGCAAAGCAAATGGAAACAGATTACACTATTGTAAATATATTCATTGAAATGACGATTGATTGATGATGATTGATTTGCAATTCTTTTTTCGTTAGGGTCTATAACCCCATAAATTTTTGTATTTTAATTTAAGTCTCTCAGTTTTTGCTCTATGTTGATTCTGTCAGACAGTCAGGACAAAACCGCTTATATTTATATAGATTGGCAGTCGTATGATAACAG
This sequence comes from Philaenus spumarius, assembly GCA_018207615.1. Lineage (NCBI taxonomy): Eukaryota > Metazoa > Arthropoda > Insecta > Hemiptera > Aphrophoridae > Philaenus > Philaenus spumarius. The sequence goes on from JAGFPH010000468.1 coordinate 50,410, forward strand.
AAGATGGAAATAGTGTTCATAATGTTCTGGGAAAAACATATTATCTAAAGATTTAAAAGGAAAATATATTACACAAATAACAATAAAAATTATAAAACTTGTGATTTTATTAAATTTTTATAAACCATTTAACAAGTAAAAATTTGTTTGGTAACTAACAATTAACATTTACATACATAACTTATAAAAATAAAGTATTAATTTAAATACAACAAGCCGAACAATAAATGTGCGTTAGTAACCCATCACTGAGTATTAGTAGTTTATCCCAACAACAATATATAACAATGATCCTATATTATCTGTGAACTATATTATTCAACAAAATATTCTGTACTCGTACGTGTGTTAATAAATGACACTATTATTTAATATGTAACTATTTACTATATTAAGCTAGAATTTCTTAAATCTAACAATGAGGTTATTTATAGGAGAGGACTTTAGAAATAAGATCACATAATTATCGACAATCAAGATAGAAATGTTAATACAGTATAAATGCTTTTATTTCTCAACATGACTTAAAGGACACTTAACCCTTGAACTGGCAAACAGCTGATGAGCTATCTGTACTGACAGCACTCAGCTATCTGTATTTGATGTAATACAGTCATTGTAGGTAAATTTTGACACCAATCAAAAGAGAAATGTTCAATTCAATCATTTATTCTAATTTAATGTCAGAAGTTATCAATGCTAGGACAGCTATTTACATCAGCTGAGTTTATTGTTTCAGTTTTACTACTAACAGTTTGAGTGTGTTGAGAATCATAGGTTTTAGGATTACCGTGAGGTGTTAGTTATTTTTTTATTGCTTAGAATCTAATTTTGCTGATCGGTTCATTGAGTTACGGAAAAGATTTACTTTCATTCAACCGTAGATCCAGAGAAATTATTATATCATCGCTTAGGCTTGTTTTCAAGTACACATAATGTGTATTTAATATAATGCTATTTTTATTTTTAATACATTATTTTGGATAATTCCCATCGAAGAAAAGAAATCTAAGTTAATAAATTTACTACGTTAGTTAGGTGGTATTGGTTCTTTATCGAGTTACAAATAGACGGTATTGAACCTTAACTTATTACAGATATGCCTGTAAATAATTGCAGTGAGGCGGTTTTATCTTCATAGATTCTTTGAAGTTAGCAGTTTTTTTTTATATAAAAGGTCTGTAGTTTGATATTGTATAGTTCTTCACAACTACAGTTTTTTTTAGGTTAGGTAAAGACAAACAAAATGCTTAACCCTTTGCACTCTGGAAGGATTTTTAATAAAAGTTCTCTGGGCTCAGATGGCCAGTAGTGCTGGCCACAGCCATTTCTTTATCAAGTCTGAATTGTTTTTGCAAGTTACGTTCCTCTCAGCTCGGATGGCCAGCAGTACTGGACAAGGTAAAATCCCTCGAACGCCCGGATGGCCAGCAGGACTGGCCACACAAATGATCTGCATTCATTTATTTTTAGTAGTTTTAATTTGTCTGGATTGTGCTGAAATCTAGAGTCCAAATCTTAATCTAATTAATTCCCGCTTTTTTTCTGGTCAAAACGTAGCAATATTCGTTACATTATAACCTTACCAGCAGTTTAGTTTTACATTGCGGTGGTGTAGGCTAGTGTTTTTAAAGTTTGAAGTAATTTAATACAACAAAAGTTAATTAGTTTATTACAGGTTTTAAGTGTTTTTTTGTTAACAAGTTCTTAATTTTATTTTATTTTAAATTACCTAAAAATATTGTTCGATAAGTTGTATACAATGGACCCAATGGTTTATTTTATTTATTAAAATATATTATAATTATATATTTACAGTTAAAACAAAAACTCACCAATAACAATATAATATATCTACTTTATTGTATGGCAAAATAAAAGACTTACTAAAAGCCCACGATTTTGTTAAACAAGAAATAAATACCCACTAACAACATTTCAGATTGTAGTGAAAAATAATTCAGAGCTGTTGATGCTGCAAGGTCAAATTAGCGGCAGAGCTGACAACAGTATCGTAAGCGGCCAGTTAGGCTGGCCACCCGAGCTGTAAGGATGTCTAATTCGATAAATATTCAGAGCTGACTGAGAATATCGTATGGCCAGCAGTACTGGCCAATCAAGCGCAAAGGGTTAGTGTATTATAAATCAAACATCTGGAATTAAATATTATATTGTTTCCTTCCGGTTGGTGGAAGTACAACGCAATTCACAATTACAATTATTGAGGTTGGTCGTGTCTATTTCGAGTATCCAATAATATGTTTGCATTGGCTTCGCCCTTACAGTAAAGACCACAAAAGAATACCGTCGAGGGACGGGCTTGTGTACACCGAGACCTTGAATGCTCCAATCGCTTTAGTGTGATGTTGTCACGTTCTTCCCACGCTTCTAACTGAACGCGGATGACTCAACACATTTATAATTCTTTAAACTGTGCGCTCAAGCCTCGAGCGGTAATTACCAGGAGTGTTCGAGACTAGTAGATATGGCAAAGCTGCGCGCCCATCCTATTGGCCGCCACGCAATGGTATTCTTTAGTGGTCTTTAATATAGTATATATAATTAATTGTTTATGCAGTTTTTATGTAATGTATACTTTGGGCCTTAATTATATACTAAAAAGGTCCGTCAGTACAGAGTGATGATAGGACCCCGTTCTAAGGTTAAAAGTTTGTAAGAGCTCTTACCGATATATACAGTACGACATGTATTTATGCCAGCTAATCACTTTGGTTATTGTTGTCATAGTAATAGTACTGTTTGTAGATTTTGACTAAATCAGTATTAACGTCGGAAAATGTTTTACTGTAGATCCATTATTTTCTCTCGTACGGATGTAGAAAACTTCTTTGTTGTGATTATAAGACCAGACCTTTATGTGCGAAAGTACGCATCCAATTCGACTGAAAGCATTACCTTGTTAGTCAAACAAGGTCGTTGGAAATGCTCCCGAAATTCAGGTGTTCCACATTGTAATTTTTATCTGATATTATACCATTTCAATCCTCTGCACTACTTGATTCAAAATAAACAAACCATACTACTGCTATGAAAATAATAGTCAAAGTGATGAGCTGGCATTTACACGTCATTTGTTAATTTTCAGTGTCGTTTGATTCGGATCATAGAGTATTTTACTATTGAATAACTCTCAAAATTTTAATTTTTTTAAGATAATTATTACCATACAGTGTTCTACAATACATTAGATTATTGTGAACTATGTAGTAATATTCTTTTCCTACAGCTGTTTAACAAAGAGCGTTTTTCCATACTCACAGCAGTGCGCAAACTAAGCTACATGTGTTCATCGTCAAGTAAATAATTATATCTCTTTGTTTTACTTTACCGCACGAGTAAACAGCTGGCGTGCGGTAAAGTAAAACAAAGAGATATAATTATTTACGCAAAGTAAACAGCTGATGTAGTCTGTTTTGAAAATTTTGATTGTTATGGAATTAACCTCTGCAAAACAGATCTTTTAAAAAAACTAAAACACTAATTTAAAATGTAGCTGTAGGAAAAACGTGTGTTTTACAAGTGCAAAGTTTAATTTGTCACACTCAGTACACTTTTCGCACTCGGCTTTATCTCGTGCGAAAATGCATCTTTGCACCCTAGATACACAAATAACTATTACAGTAAAAAGTTATGACATGAAATTTGTTTCCACTGTTCCTCTCCAACTAAGGCTAGAATTAATCAAACTTAACTAAAATGGCAATAAAGGCGAAAAGGAAATATTTATCTAGTATAGGCTATAGTTTAAAACATAAATAAAATATAATACTTTGATTTGTATAAACTTTATGAAATATAGTATGTGCTAAATTATATTAGCACGACAACATTATTTAAATCGGCTGGATTTATTCTTATTCTTTATTATCCTCTATATGGCGTATGTGAATGCAGCAATGCTGTAGCACATGAGTTGTCAACATTATTATAAATACAAAGATAATTACAAAGTGAAAAAAATTCAGTCAAGAATAACCTATAAATAAAACAGTATACAGTATACGAAGCATATTCATAAAGTACAGGCCGACGGCTTTATATTTAAATGTTAAGAGTGTCTGAACAAATTTTCACACGAAGGGGGGGGGGCATCTATAGCTATTTACGAAGCTGCTGAAGTTGTTTCTTTTTCAGTAGGCGTTTGCTTGTTGGTGAATGCAGATAGCAACGTCCGCCAGTTGTGAAGTGCGCGTTGTGATGCCAAAGGATCTTACTGAACTTCAATGGAAGTTGTGCCTTGGACATTCAGAATGAGTGAAGGAAAGGTTACAAAGTCGTGTTGAGACTTTAAAATCGACAAAATCGTTGAAGCAATCGGCGATTGGCGCTCTATTTGATGAGTTTTCACAATTTTCATACACTTCTACCTACACAATTGTCGCAGAAAAGCTTGGATATCACAAACTGTGGGCAAGGTGGGCACCGCAAATCCTCACAGACCAGCACAAAGAGCAAAGAGTGTGCAGGTGACGAGCACTTTTGGACCGCTATGGACAAGATGGAGATGATTCGTTTTCCCACATTGTTAGATATCCTACACTCGAGCAGAAAAATTATGGCTACCATTTTTTGGGACGAAAAGGTAATCATTTTAGTTGATGCCATGGAACGTGGATCAACAATTACAGCTGACGTGTATTACAAAATACTACCAAACTGAGGTGTGCGATCCAAAATTCAGGACGCTGGAAACTAATCCGGCATAATCCTCCTGCACATCATTGCCGTAACCAAGAAGAATATTCAAGATTTTTGTGGTTAACTTTTTGACCAACCTCCATATAGTCCCGACCTTGTACCCGAGCGACTATTTCCTCTTTTGCATTTGAATTGGTGGCTTGGTGGACAATGTTTTGAAAATAACAACGAACTCAAGACTGCCGTTATCAACGGGTTCAATTAAAGAAACTGGAGCAGCGTTAAGAAAATGCTTAGAATTGAATAGCGGTTATGTAGAAAAGTGAAGTAAGATATGTAGTAAACTAAAACTGCCAATAAAAACATTTTCCCACGAGTTTATTTTTTTTAAATTTAATGACCAAACGGCCCTTTCTTTATGAATATGTCTCATAGGATTACTTTATATAGGTACCTATGTTTATTTATATTTATATAACCATTACTCCTTATAATACATGATTATTACTAGCTGGCAAATGGCTGATTTATGGATTTTCCCTAATATTATTTCAGCTACCGTATTCTAAACGTGTTTTGAGTAATTTTTACAGTAAGTGGAAATTCATCCCTTCCCTCTTTTTAGGCAAGATTTGAGAGGCAATTTTTGTTAAGAATTTAATGTACTTTAATTTTGTATATGGTAATATTTGATATGCCTTGATGTTTTTGCAATATTTTTTAAAACATACTTTTTACCCCATTTTAAACCAGATGCGAGAAACCCTGGGTCTTTTAACTACTTCTTTGAGAAAAGTAATGAACAATTTGGGACAGGTTTCAACTTCTTTTTGTGTTGAGCTTATTTTTTACCTAATTTAATCATTTGTAAGGCTGCGAAAACAGAATTACAATAATGTTGAATCAGCTATTGCTTTTTACATCGTTTTTTTTTTTTTTTTTTGTAAGAATGGCGAGTATTGGTGAGTACTTTGAACAAGATATTGCTGAAAATAAATTGTATGACACATCTGTTTCATGTTAGTTAGTATCTAATATCTTTATTGTGAAAAAATGATTATAAAATGTTCATATGCCTATAGAGATAAGCCTAAAGATAGACGTGTTCTGCAGTTGATTTTTCTATGTAAATAGTATCAAACATAAAAATTATTTATAAATATAGGCCACTACTTTCTTTTAAAACCTGTTTAAACAATATTCAAGCGAGAAGAAAGTTCAATGTCCCAAAATCATTACAACTAATTAAAGGCTTATATTGTTACAACAACTAAACATGCCAAAATTAATTACGTCCTGGGGAGCAACTGAAAATATTATGAGATTTAAGTAGCCCACAAAGAATGTATTTGCCACACTAAACTAACATATTTTTCTGTTCTATAATAATTTGTTTTGAGCATTCAATAATATGGCACATTAGACAAATTTATCCCAACTAATTTAGCTTACATGGATTTTATACAATGTTAAAAAAATGTATGTCTGATTGGTTAAGATATTAAATCAACGGAGAATATGTGGTACAATGTCTAATGTCATAGTATGTCTATATAATGTTTCCCATCAATGTTTTCTGTCAATGTAATGAATTGCACAGTGTTAATTATTATTGCCACAAACACTATTAATAAATAACAAATTCATTATTGTTATCATGTAGTAAGCAAAACATTCAAATATTCACAACTATTCATAAACATACAGGACATGTCCAACTTCATTCCTTTTAAAGAACTGGTCTATAATATGGCATCTGGTTACATTTTAACTCCTTCAGCCAGTTAAAACATTTAGTTAATACTCAATGTAGGCTAGATTAATACTAGATTAACTTATTGGCTAATTAAATTTTGTGATCTTCTATAAAATTTTCCAACATTACCTAATCTCTAATTAAACTCCCATTAACTTTAATTGAGATTATTTGGAGAAACATGGTCGTTTTTAAATATAGGGTTAATGGATTTTGTAATTTTGAGGTTAAGTTAGCTGCTTATTTTGTTATCATTGCTCAATAACGTCTAAAAGCTTACTTTTAAAAAGGCCTATTGTATTTTAGAAATGGAACAAATGAGTTAATATGCAATTTAATATTCTAGCGGCTGATATTGGGACATTAAGTTAATGAGAGTTTAATAGTAGATTAACAGTTAATGAATGTTTTAACGAAGATTCAATGAAAAATTGAAAGAACATTACAAAAAAATGACTTTAATGAAGGATGGACCTAAAAACCAACCTTTATTCTAAATACTTAACATCGTTTTATTATTTATTTATTTCACAGCAGTTTATAGAACGGCCTTGATAAATTACATTTATTATTTCATACATTGTATGAGTAACACTACAGATTAACTGTATAATATTAACAAAATTATTTATCATTCTAACTTTATAGGTTGCTCACGCACTGAAAGTTTAACATGTTTCACTCTGACCAATTATTTTTTTCAATTAGTCAGTTTTAAATTTTGAATGTACTTCAGATACAATGTTTCTAAGATTTAAAATTTGTATTCTACAATCTACAAAATATGAGTTATTTTAAACAATAATGACAACCTATTTTCTTTGGCTTGATCAATTAAATGGTTAATTATTCGCTTTTCTTTTCAAATTGACAAGTGATCGAGTTTTGTCACTCTATGCAAACAAATAAACTTTGTTAAAATGTAAACGAAATAAATACAGATGGGGAGAAAACATTATGCAGGTTAGAACAGAGTGAAAATGGCACCACTGTATAAAACTGTCATTTTGTAGGTTATGTTTGCATGTGTGATTCGTAATTTCAGTAAATAATTAGTTCGGATCATGAGAGCTTTGTCTGGTGAACTACTTCACTGTGACTGGTGTTAGGTATAGTTAAGAAATGGTTAGTTTAATATTATTATAGGTCAAGTATGATTTAATAGTTGATTAAACGATGTAAGATGGCTAGAACAAGAGACAGTGCACAGAAGTAGGAAGACTAGAAATACGATTGATAGTGATGACCGAAGGTACTTGGTAGAATTCCATTATAATTAAAGGACAAACACATTTTTTTTGTAAGTTCTACAATTTTTTAATTGAGTCTTGCCGACCAAGGTTTTGCCCGTGACGGCATTGACGAGGCAGTTTTACAGTCTGTAAAACTGCCTCGTCAATGCCGTCACGGGCGAAACCTTGGTTGGCAAGACTCAATTAAAAAATTGTAGAACTTACAAAAAAATTGTGTTTGTCCTTTAAAGACTAGAAATACCTTACATTGGCATAACACTCAAAATTCAGGTCAGTTAAGCAGGCGGAAGTCTACTATATATAATTGATCCTGACCTACAATTGGGGCCAGTGTGGGAGGAGCAGGTCAGTGAGTGAAGAGACCAGTGTGGGTTGGTCGAGGAGGCTAGCCAGTTGACAGAAGGATGGACAGGGCGAAGAAACGAAGTCAGTGCCAACAAAGAGACCAACAGGTCTCTGCATATCGACAGGGGTCAAACGCTGGACAATGATACATTATTCGGGACACAAAGGCGTTCGGAAGACTTTGTACGAAGTCGATATGTGTTTCTGAGAGCTGACGAATAAGGTGAGCAAGCAGAGTACATTAATATTCAATACGGTCACATTGGGGTGTAACAAGGGTATAGGCCAGGTATTAAGCGTGAGAACTTAAGAGCTGATATTCAGAATGGTCTGTCTTTTGGTCAACAGTCAAAAAAGGTGTGTAATAAGATAGTTATATAGTAAATTATAAATGATTCTGAGCGAGTAAAGCTTTATTACCACTGAACCACATGTTGTACTGATTGATCATTAATTGTAACACCACCCAACCAACCTTTTATTTGAACCATAACAAATAGTCTAATTTATTTTGAACCCTAACAATGGCTAAAGAATTAAATTATTCAGATAAAATTTGAATACAGCATATTGTTAAAACAACTAACGTTATCAAGTAGAAATTCAAACAGTGATTGAAAATGTCAGGGTCATTATCGCCGGGTTCAAACAAAAGTAAACAATGGAAGTAATCAGGGTTAAACTTTCAGTGCACAACCCTATTCAAATCTTATATTAAAAACAACATATATATATATTATTTCTTCTTAACATTAACAAAACTTACAAAATAACAAACAACAGTTTCTTAGAAGAATAACACTTTTAAGATTGGAATGAATAATTTATCACAAAGTTCAAAACTAAAGAGAGCATTCTTGATCAGATCTTTCTTAAAATAATTTTAAATATAGATATATACGTCAGACTTTATTATTAGTGTGGAAGACTAATCATGATAAATATAATATAAAATCGGTCAACCAGTTTTGTTTTGGCAAGGAGTGCAATGAAATAGTAAAATACCAGATGTGGCTTAAGTAAGTCAACCACTGCAACACTGTAGGCAAGCGGCAAGAAGACCCTGTGTTTTTGGAAGGCATGCAACTGTGTTCGACTTCAGCATCAAGTCTTTTTGCATGAGCAGCTCTCCTACCTTTGAGAGTTATTTGTTTCCATTAATATGGCGACCTTAAAACTAGATGGCATACTGGAAAACCCCATTTCCGGTCTTTGATTAGATACATTCCTTTATTCATCGGGTGACCTAATCAATATCGATGGAGGCACCGTACGAAGTACTGTGAGAATGTAAAGAACATTGAAAATGAATACTTGACAAAAAATGGTGTCATGGAAGATGCAGTAAATTAATTTATTATTCGCTTCGAAGTCGGCAGTGAATCATGTCATCATGAAGCAGATGTTGATGGGCAGCAGTCAGACCACTGCTAGAGGACAATGAATACAAACTTCTAGGTGTAAAAAAGACCAGCTAACAAAAACTTAAAATGTTTAATAGTTGTGATTACCATGTCTGAGGTGTAATTACAATTTTGCTTAAAGTGTTTCATCACGTTCTTAGTCCAAAATGTGTTTTTGAAGGCCAAATTTTAGTTTAAAGCACTCATATTTCTATTTAAATATACCGGGTGTCCGAACCTCATGGTGAGAAAGGTATTGTTCGTTCGACAAGGAAGAAGATAATATGGCTGAGGTCTTTGTTCCCATAACAAAGAACATTTCTTCCATTTTGTTCCCATAAAATTTCTGCGGCATTTTGAAATATCAAAGATGTAGCGAGCACTGTCAACAGTAGATTCTGCAAGTTTGTTTTAAGTTGATGTCAGCTGATCGGCTGTGGTGGCAAGGGCGTTTCAAATAGAGTTTACTTTAATGTTATGTGAGCGTTTAGCTGAATACGGCAAAACACAACACTATCAATTCTTACAAACAATATTTTTAGTGATTAACTACATTACTTATCCAATTGTATGGTCTTGCAAAATCTTAAGTTCATAATTAAGTTTTATTTTCTGAAATGAAAAATAGCTGTACCATTAATTTTATGCAATGGGGATTGAATAACATCTAGGGCGAGTGCGAGGCCAAACGGTGCAACGCCTGCAACTTATGTACAGACCAGGTCTGAGGGTTCTTTTTATTGCTCGTCGACAGTAGCTACAAAATCAATAAGAACTGCTAGATATTCCTAAAAGAAGTTTAATTACGAAGGATTCTTAACCTTCCAGGTGCTGACCATTGCTGAGAGAGATGGTTTGGACCCCTCTTGAGATGATTACCGAAAGCGATCTAGAATTACTACATGTCACTCTATGACGTTCAAATTTATAATCTATTGAAGCAGAAACATCAGACTATTGTGTAAGCAGTGTAAAAACAAAATCTGTGGACTTTATCTCGTCCACAATGATTCCCCACCTTTATTTTGCATAACATGGGGTCTACTAAACGTGATAATTTTGTCCAATATGTGTATATTTATAAGATAATTTACATGAACAGATACATAGTATTTTACCTATGTGTAGATGATCTCATTATAAAGTAGGGATGTGTCGATACCAGATTTTTCGATTCTCGATACCGATACCGATCCTTTGAAAAATCGATTCTCGATTCCGATACTTAAAAAAAAAAAAGAGTGAAAAAAAAATAAATAAAATGGCGAATGTCCGCAAAGAATACGACGTCCGAATATTATTAGCGCTAATTTTATAAAACGCGGCATTCAAGCGCAATTTAATATACAACAGCGTATGTCCGCGAAAAAACCTACTCTCGAAAACAATGGAATGTCCGCATAAGAAAATACAATTAACCTAGTCCAATGAAAAACACGTGAGAGTTTCAGTAACAAAATAGCAGAATGCGTTGCAATTTAAAATAAAACAAGTTTTTAATTTTTCGGAATAATACTTTTTTACGACTGACTAGGATTGCGTTACTCGGAATATCATATGTTTTGTTTCTGAACGTTCAATTTGGATAAGTTCAGAAATAATCGGAACTTCAATCATCGAAAATTTGATTCGACGGCATCAGTTTAGTCCCGCCGAAGTCTGAACAACTTGTTAGAATAAAGTACTGTAATATCAAGTTAATAACGCTGTGTGTAAATACAGTATTCAGTTTTAGTGCAGTGTTTTATTCATTTTTTTTAATTAAATTTAAATATTTTTGTTTTAGTTACCGCATTAGTTAATAGTAGAGCGTCGATTTGTTCGGGTAATTAAATTGTGTAGGCCTACTCACTTATGAACAGCGGCCGCGCTGTTCCGTGTTCCGTTGAGCGCACAAACTCCCTGAAATCTACAACTCGGCTGATTATGCGAGTAAAAAAAAACCTTTAATTTCGGAATTACGTGCACGACGTGCAGTACTGTAATGCACTTATTTATTTACAGTACATTTCCGCTTTCGGATAATCGACACTATACTGAATTAACATATTAATTTGATTAAGTTTAGTTAGTTGAGGATATGTGGAAACTTAACCGGAGTAGGCTAGTCTTTTCAGCAATGGCATCGAAAGTGTGGCAATATTTTATAATAGACGTTGAAAGTGATGGACTTTTGTCTGTAATTTAACTTAGCTGAATACTTGTATTTAATTATCTGTACATAACATACTTAATCATTTCAGTATTCAAATTAAATCTTATACTTTACTCTTAAATTCTTGTTAAATTCCTTGAATAATAAATAGAACTGATTTGACTCTAGAACCGGGAACCGAAAAAAATGGAACCGACCCATCTCTAAATAAAAAGTAAAACAAAGGAATTCCGTCGGGACTCCCATAAAAATCATAAATCACGGGTAACCTAAGTCCCAACAAGTTTTACCCGATTTCAAACAAATAAAATTATTACTTTAAAGTTTAAATACTTGTTACCGATCTATAAAATGTGTTATTTTTCTTCACAGTAGACACCCTAATTCTATAGACACAATAACAAACGAATCAATAAGTGTTTGACATTGAGCCTACTCTAGACTTCTTGTATACAAATAACAGCCTACGCATGAATAAAAATAAAACAAGAATATACAAGAAGCGTTTACTTAAGAAAGGAAACAATTGCCTAAAACATTTTACTGGGGGAAATGTCTACTTACATAAAATTAATAATGTTTTACATTTTCCCTACTGATATTTATTGTTAAATGCTGAATTGAGTTAAAATACAGAGAATGCGATTGCAAACTTGGTATCGGTAATCGGTATCGAGTTTCGGCTATCGATTCTCGATACCGATACCAAAACTAAAGTATCGGTGGTATCGAGAATCGGATCGAGAATCGACCCATCCCTATTATAAAGATTGAAACTGGTAATCTAAAAAAGGTTGAGGAACTGATAATAATCAGATAGAAGTATGTCACCTAATTGCTTCAAATATTATGTTACAGTGATTCATACTTTTTTCTTTGATACAAATGTTTGACACACATAACATTCAATTCTTTCCACAAAAACAATTACATTTAAAGCGTTTTAACTTGCTTACCTTTTCTTCTAGAATTCTTAAAACTGTATATGATTTACAATCAATATAATAAAGTGAATATAAAATAAGAAAGTATTAATATAACTTTCATGATTATCAAAGAACAATATAAAAACAGGCAGTATCATTTTGTACACAGTTAAATATGAAACTATATTCAACCAATTATGTTTCAGATGATTTGATAATATTTTATGATATGCTGTCATTCATAACAATAACTACAACATTCAGTTACAAATATTTATAGGAGGACCAAAACATACAACTCATAAACTTACAAACATGTGTCTATGTCAGATGATCTCTTTCACTATTGTTGCTATAGTTTGTTGATTGTGACGAATGTGTTTTCATGAATAGAAAATAGAATATAAATTTTTTAATGCCTTTGTGGTTAACAAAATTTAATTTTAGTAAATTATTACACTTCTAATAATCCTTATTTGAGGTATATTCTTATTTTGTTTTAACTGCAGTTTCATTAACCCATAATCAGGAAAATTAAAAAATAATTATATATACAAGAGTGGCTCTTTCACGCGATTTAAATTAATAACACCCTCTGCGTGGCGTGAAATGTGTTTTGTGTGTATATGTTTATGTATATATCATTGTTTTTAACCCTCAAAGAGGCAGACTACACACCTGTTTAGTCACTCCGTGCCTATAACTCTCAAAGCGGTTTTTTAACCTGTGTAGTCACTCCGTGCTGCGACAACAAATTTGTAACGCGTGATTGTATCGAATATTTCACCCACTGAAAATCTTCCAATCTCAAAAAGACAAAACCACTGGAAAAGTAATGTTTCAAACTTTAATTCTTGTATCCACAATTTTTTTCTAAAACGTATATTTTACTTGTGTAATCATCGTTTGAAAATTTTACTTCAAGTGCTGACAAAACTCGGAGAAACTAGTCACTTTTTGTCACATTCTAAGCCGTATAATGGTTAGACAAACCTGTTTTAAACAGAATAATTGTATACCATTGCATTCGTAAACATCTGGAATGCTGCCTTCCAAATATTAGCAACTCTTATAATTTCGATGTTATTCGATTTCTTGTAAACCCTTGCAATTCGACAGTTTTCAACCAATAAAACAGCACATTTTGTATTCGAGATATCTCTTACAATTCGATATATTTGTATAGATTTTTTTAATTCGGTTTGTAGACGACACTTCAGTCTTTTGTTTCGTGTAAAGCAATCCACATTTACTGTAACGGTTTTGTTCATACAGTCCTAGGAAATACAGACAAGTGGGAAATTCAAAACTCGGTGTTTCTCACACTTTGCATTGTGTTGTTATAACAGTCATCTTGTATAAGATTTGGACGCAAGAGCTTTTATTCGTTTGATATAATTTTGTGATTCAAGGAACACTAAATCAAATACTTGTATGAAATAATAATTTACAAGTATACAGTTTAATTCTTTGATTTATTCTCTAAAATTTGTTATAATAATATTCCATTTTGGGGCAAAGCATAAAATATTCCTTATTCAAACTAGGCCTACTTCTGTTAGCAGTCTTGTAGTAGGAACATAAAAACTAGTGTTTTAAAAATAAGAAATTTGAAATTGATATATATTTTAATCAGTTCTATTTATAACTAAATTACAAAACTTTACTAAATTTTGAAAAAATTACAAAAAATGTTTACTACTTTTTATGTAGGCCTAAAGTTGATTTTTTTCTTTTCGTTACTGAACATTTTTTGTTTCTTGAGATAATAACTTTGTAAATGTTACATCAATCATTTTTTACTGGCATATAAGAATTCTTTGAACCTTTCTCTACAAAAAAGCTATGGAACACTTTAATATTTGGTGAATTTTTCAAAAAATGCTTGCAAATGCCAAAAAATCCATTTCGTTAACATTGCCGCTTCTAGGGTTTGATTTCCTGATGATGGGTAAATAACCCGAAACTGCAGTAGAAACAAGGTAAGAATATACATCAAATAAGGATTAATAGACTGAAATTAAATAAAATAAATTCAATATGCCTCTGACAACGCCTTATGCGTACCAATGGGGTGTTGTAAAAGAAGCAACAATCCCCGGGTGTGGCAATTGTAAAGAAAAAGTTAAGAACCTACGCAGATGCAACTAGTACTGCACATACAACTTTGAACTTTAGTTCTTTTCACCTGCTTTATGTAATTTCTGAAGTGTATATACTTATTATTATAGTTGTATAAAATTAATTAAGTTTCAGTGTTGTATATTTTGGGCCATATATTGAGTAGCATTAAGAGAGCGTGAAACATTTTTTCCATAAAAGAAGATACAAAATATAATTATTTTGTGATATTTTAAAACATCGGGTTCAATTTCAACATAAATTCATTTCAAAGCTTTATCGGTAAATTATATTAAATGAATTCGATGAGGGAAGAATATATAGCTTATAATATTCATAACGGTCGTGGATAGCGATCCTTTGTTGAAGGCATGAACGACATTGTCCTGCGCACTTTCACTTGTGGATTTGGGCTCTGAAATGTAATAGATTAAAATTTATGGTGAAATAAAATCTAAATATCAAAGTAAGGAGCTTAAATTTAAAAGTTTTTGTAAAATTCAGTAGGCACTGGATAGAAAGGGCACAAACATTTTACAAATATAAAAGTACGTGACACAGGAAATACACCCTGGAACTATAGGGCTGTTCCAATATCAAAGTTTTTATTTGATTACCAACATATTTTTATTGACTTGATTTTATTAAATTTTAAAAATAAAAACATGTAACTTGGGGAAAATTATGTTTCGAACTTACGACAGTGAAATCAAACCAAAAACTTCATATTTATGACAAGGAATAAGGAAAATTATTAATTGTTCAAAGGTGATCTTAAACGTTATTTTCGCACAAATATAAACCCAGTAAAATAAATAAATATGTTTGACTATTGTAGCTCGTGCATCACTGAAGATGGTGACTTTGTCGTTTAAACGCGTTTGAGTTAATAAACGTAGTACTTGTGAGATTTTATGTTCAAAGTTTATTCTATCAAAAATAAACCCCGTAATTTTTATCCACAAATCAGGCACTTTTTATATTCACCAAATTTCTAAATGAGTTTTTTATCTCCTAAATTCCATATATGTTATTAATACATACAAATAAACTAATACAAATAATTATATTAATTAATTTAAATACAGTAGACTCTTTGGAAACTGTCGCTTCTTCCAGGAAGGAATGGATTCTACCATTCCTACTAATAACCACTCAATGATGTAAAATACAGTGGCCTTGAACAAGATGCCAAAATCGTTCATCTCTTTTATCTGTTTAATTTAAGTCATAGCCTTCCTGCCTTTTCCAGCAGAAAAAGTCGACTGCAGATGATGTAGTGGTTATAAAATTGTGCAAACTAGGCACTAAGCAAACAATGAAATACAAAAAATGTGTGCGGTCGTGGGACACCCGTCAGGAACGAAGTTCATCACGCCTTTTCTTCAAATCATAATGTAATTTAATATGGAATTGTAAATGCATTCAATAAACATAAAATGTTGGCCCATCAGTCTACTAATAACCTAAATTATTGTGTGTATGTATACTTTATTTTATCTGCCTTAGCGGCAACATACACACAATAATTTTAGGTTAGGCCTAGACTGATGAACCAACATTTTATGTACATTGAATATATTTACAATGAATGGACATTTAACTGTGTTTGCCATCTTAGCTTTGATTCTACATCTTTATTATAATAACATTAAACGTATGGTAACAGTAAATACTTGTATCCCAAAAAACAAACTAATAATAAACGGCAACTGAAAGATTAAAATTATATCATTCGAAACGTAATGTGCCATAAATGTGCACAAAACATAAATTATTGCGTGTATGTTGCTGTTAAGGCAGGTAAAATAAATTTGTATAAATAAAATAAATGGCTAGACTCAATGAAGTTACTCTTAAATAGATGCCAGGTCATGTAGGCATAAAGGGTTATGAGGCGGCGTATCGCCTTGCCATTCATTGGTCCAGATCCTTTCCGTAAGGGCTGTTAGAAATAGTCAAGGGTTTTGGATAGGTTAGTTATTAGACATAAGATATTTGTTGTGAAGGTGTTAGATTCTAAAAGACAGAACCTGGAAATATAAGCAAGGTTGGGTAATGTGTTAAGTAACATGAACTCGCTGACATAGTATTGTTAACCTAGATTGGGAGAAACAACACGGAAGCTAGATGGGTTATACAAACTTAACATTGACCTAGAATCGAGGCCAGTGAGTGGAGAGACGGACGGAGAGGCCAGTGTGTGTTGGTTGAGAAGGCCAATGTGTGAGGATAGTGGTCACAGCTGGAACAGTGAGAAAGGAACGGTACGACTGCCAGGAGACACGAGTACGATGAACGGCTCTGCAGAAGCCAACACACGAAATGAGCAAAAAGAGCATTTAAGGTTTTTAGTAAAGTTACAATGGGGATATGAGTTTGGGTTAATAAGTTGAATAAAGTAGCCTTGTACGTTAATATTCATTCTGGTCCGTCTTGTGGGCTTAGCATCTAGTAAAGGGGGTGTATGTAAAATAGATTCTTAACAATTATTTCAACAAGTGTAAATTATAAGAACATGTTTGTCTAATTGAGATCATTGTGAATATAAGATAAATAAAGCTTATTATGAACCACCGATGTATAGATAGCCTACATATAGTAGTACCATTAATGATTTGAACCCGACAACTAGATATATAGTATAGATGTTTTTGAACCCTGACAGTGCCCACAAGCCACCTAAGAAATGTAATTGAAATCTGGACAGAGAAAAATTGGTCTTCACATTGTAACAATGCTCCTGGGCTTAGAAAATCTGCATCTGCCTTCTAAGATGAAAGCTTCTATTATCTGCCTTCTTCTGCTGGGTAGAAACAATCTTAGATGGATTGTAAGAATCCTTACTGGTCACTGCCCGGCCAAGGACCACCTTACAATGCTGGTTTCGGAAGACTCCTGTAAATTCTGCTCCCTTGGGATTGAATCGGCTCAACATCTGCTGTGCGAGGCTTTTGAGTGTAATATAGTCATGGTACTTGGAAATGCTTTTGTTAGCCTGGAAGAGGTTTGAGGTGTTGATCCCAAGACCCTCCTTGGTTTCATAACAGACCTGGAAGGTATCTGATAAATATTAAAGAGAAAATCTTACTAAAATAGATCCTAGTGGGTTGCTGTGGTGGAGAGGCTTTGGACTTGTTCTTGCCACTAATTAGCCTAACGTTAATCTTATGGCAAATAATGATTTGTAACATCTTCTCTGACAAAAAATTGTTAGTTATTATTTTGAAAAAAAAAACTATTGCCGGCTCATCTATGGATAAAGAGTTTTCTTTTAAAATAAGAATGATTGATGTTGCTCGAGTTTTAGCCCAAATGCATGGGATTGACAATTTAAAAGCTAGCTGCTTTAGAAGAATGTAAGTAATTGTGTTTTAAATACTTGATGAAATATCTTGGCATAAATATCTACAACTTAAACCAAACACCATTAATTTTGACCCAGTAGAAAAGGCATGGCAACTGCAAAGATTTAACAAATTCTATTAAATATACATATTTATTCTATTATATAATATATATATATATATATATATATATATATATATATATAGTATTTAGTTTTTCACACATTTAAGTAAATGTCTAACTTTGTGGAAAATTTGAAAAATAACAAGGCAAATCGTCTCCAGCTGTTAAATGAATAAAACCTACCTTTATTTCAGTTTTTAATTCGTTCATACACTTGTCGGAGAGAAACATTTTGTCCTTTGCTCGGTTAAGCTCTCTGTCAAGACGCTGCCTCTCACTTTCAAGTTCTCGAAGTCTTCGTTCAGCTTCTAAACATATTGTGAGAAAATGATTAAAATACATTTGAGAGATGTAATTAGGTTTTTATACAAATTTTAAATTTAACATGGGGATTAACCTTTTAACTGCTTTTAAGATAGTACGGCCTCTCTTACCCCTAGTGCTGGGTAGTTATGTCTATTTTACTGAATAAGTCTTTAGACTTCTTAAACTATATTCCAATGCTATTTATCAATGATTTAACACATTTTTACCACCCAAAATAAATCTGTATAGTTTTTTAGAAGGTATCCAAGTTTTCACATAAAATTGTTTTGATTAAAACCCTTCTGTAGGCAAACTATCCACAGTCTGTATAACAGGCCTATCATTCTGTCCAGTAACCAAATCGTCAGATTCGTCTGATGAATAAGTGTTATTACATAATTGAGAATCACTTGACTCTAAATCATAAAATAGATTCAAATATCTTCTTCACAAAGAAAAGCATGATCAGCTATATTCTAACCTTCAAATTATGTAAACGGTAAAGCACAGATAAATAAAAACTTAAGATGAAACGAATCAAACTATGCTGATAATTACACACAAATATGTATATAACTAACAATTTATAAAATTTGTCTCATCACTACATAACATAACAAACAATAAATGTTTAATATAAAACAAAGCAACACCCTAAACTTAAAAATTTATTAATAAACTTTTTTATGAATAAAAAAAGCTATTGTAACTTATTTCATTAAAAAATAGTTGGGGTAAAAAATGACCCCGCACGAGTTTTTGCGTTAACGGGAAATAGCGCAAGTTCTTCAGATGGTTTTCTAGATATATTAAATATCAAACATTTTAAACGGCCACCATACTGGATTGAGATGTTGGAAAAATTTATGATTTTTTCATATTGCAATAATTATTTTGAATTAATTGTCTTTAGTCTTTTTTATAGTTTGGCCTTTATGCAGTAAAACCCTTTATGTAATTTTAACTTAGTAAGTCAATCTGTTTTGGAGATAAACTTTATCAGTGAAAAACTAGGGACTTTCGGACATTTCAGTAATGAAATTGTGAGTTGTTTTTGGCCGAGAAACAATACCTAAAATAATAGTTAGATTTATGAAACACCCTGTATAGAGACTATCAGGATATCTATAAACGACAAATATAAACTCTAAACATGTACATGCCTTGCAATTGTAGTTCTTTTTCTCTCTGTTTTTCTTCAAACTCTTTCCGTTTTTCCCGTTCTTGTTCCAGCATAAGTCTTTGTTCTTCTTGTAAACGCTCCAGCTCTTCCCGTTTTTCCCATTCTTCTCGTAACACTCTGAGGGAACAAAACATATTAGATTAACTAAGTAGAATAGTAATGCGTGTTAATTACTTTTAGGAGTAATTACGTGTTTGTTTTCAAACGGTCACTACAAATGCAATTAGTATGTTATCGAGAATTTCACTGGGAATCCAAATCTGGTTTGCTTTTTTAAATGTTTAGTGTAATTGGTTTTTTAAATAGTTTTTGAGTCTATAGACGACAAGAAAAATTCATTTTTATACATAGAGATGTGATTGTCACAGCTGTGTCAATTAGACAAAACAATTATGTTGGCACGCTTTTTATTAGTGTTGACAAATATTTAGTTTATACCCAGTGTTACTATAGGCTGTTGATTGTGTTGTGCATACTCTTTCCTTGAGTAAATAACTATAGTTTTACAAAATGTAGATTGTAGAGCTGATAAAGATGAGAACTGAACTATGTGACTGATGATAAAGGTGACTTTTACAAGACTACAAGAATTTTGATGAGGTGATTCAGTAATAATACACTTTATTTGTAAATTTTCACTTTAAAGTGTTTGAACACTTTTTCAGATTTAAAACAATTTTAAATAGAGTTTTGTTATAATTAAATAAATTCTTTCCTTACTCCTCTAAGATCTTAAGATCTTGCTTAGGTTCAAATCTGTACTCCTATGGACATCCTGGGACATTTGTACTCCTTAACAGGTTCCAGTGTGGATACATTTTTTTAGACATCCTGTATTAATTTTTTGTTAATATTACGAAGTAGTTAATCTAAAATAGTGCACTAAATACATCAAACCATTTGAGTTGGAGAACTTTGAACTAGACCAGTATAGCTCAAATGGTAGAGCACTAGCCTGTAAATTCTGAGATTGGGTGTAAAAATCCTAGTCTAGGTCCTATATTTTTTCACATGCAATTTAGTTAATTAAAAAATGCACAATATTCACCTATTCTGGCGTACATAACCGTAGTATAATCAGAAATATTGTAATCTAAAACTCTTCTTTTTTTGTACAGCAGATTTAAAAATGTTGTAACATCTAATACAAACCTCGCTTGAAGATTTCGAACAATTTCCTCATCACGTTTTGCCTGAGATTCCTCTTCCAGTAAGGCTTGCATTTCTTCTAATTTCTTCTCTTTGTCCACTTTCATCTCTTGAGCTTGTAATTCAGCAGCTAGCCTAGCCTACATCACAATAATTATAACAATTACTATTTGACTGTAATGAATAAAAAGAACCATCAACTGCTAGAGATTTTCGGTTCTACATTCTTTCAGTAAAAAAACCTGACTGGCACTATTACACTCAGGAAACTCACTAGCCCAATGATTACATAGTGGTATGACTAAGCAGTGGTACCTCAAAAACTAGGCAATTTGATGTAAAACTAGGATGAATCATTGAATTACAATGTACAAAATGATGGAGCGCCTTCAGGTGGCAATTCACCGTAAATGGAGATTGAGACAATGATGACGAGGAGGAGCCTGCTGAATTTAATTATGCTTTATGCATTATTGCATTATGCTTAAAAATAGAGCACACAACAAATTTAGATTTGTGAGTTTTGCTCTGGGCTGAGGTTATAACAAAGGCCATCTATGCTGGAGAAACCAGCCTAAAGAAAAACCAGACTGAGAAAAGGTGAACCTTTGTATCTCGATAAAAAAATTGGGTCTGCGTCGGACCAGACGGTGGAAGTTATACTTCTTTGGCCATTCGTATATTCGTATATTTTCCTATAATTTTTGAAAAAAAAAATTTCCCAGCAGGGGATCGAACCAGGGATTTTAGCATGGAAGTCGAGTGCGTTAACCACTCACCCACCGAGACTCTTGAAGTATCTCTTGTAGAGAAAATGTATAAAAAGGCACTTTCTGGATTTTACTCCTAACGCGTGACGCAGTTTCTTGTCCGACACCCCATCCCAATTACAACGGGCGCAAAGAAGTATAACTTCAAAAAAACAAATTCCACCTAACTATAACTAAAATAGAAAATGTATTAACTTAGATTTCTTTCCTTTGATAGTAAATAATAACCAAAATGTTGTTTTAAAAATAAAGTACCATTATATTAAATACAAATTATACAGGTGGCGCAAAAGTTACTAGACAGTCGGTAAAAAAATTATATAAAAACTAATTAACAGCAAGAAGTAGTACAATAGTTTTAGCTTGTGATGTTGGTATTAACAAAATATTGATAATGATGTGTTGTCAAGTTAGTATCAACAAAAAATTATTGTAAATAATTGTAAATATTGTCTGTAATAAATTAAATAAATTCAGTATTTGTTTAAAGCAGTGTCAAGGACTTTTGTGCCTCCTCATATATGTACTTGAAAATAGGCAGTTTTTTGTCTCTCCTATAAAGTTATTGAAATAAAGTTATGTTAGTTAGGTGGTATTGTTACCTAAGTGACGATATGCAATGATCTATATGAGAAAACTGATCACCACCTGATTTTTGATTAAGAACGTCTCTATTGGGTAAGTAATGCAATCTTTGGACTTTTAAACAAGAAAGAGTCCATCAGCCAGGTTATACTTGTTATGAAAATTGTAAATATTGTAAAACTATAGATCTTTGGAAGTGTTTTATCATCCATCGAGTGGCAGAGCTATAAGCCGTTTTTTGTCACTGGGTGTAGAAGGACTAGAAATAACTAAAAAATAAAACGATTACAATATTGAATAATAAGAATTAGTACTCTAAGATAGTTAAATTACCATTTTCTCAGCCTGTAACTGGGCGCCCATATCTTGCATGATACTTGAGCGTCTACGCTTCTCTTCAGTTTCTGCTTCTCGTTGCAACCTGCGCCTTGCTGCCAACTGTCGCTGATAACTAAGAGTCTCACTGGATTGAGAGATTGCCAATTGCAGAGCAGACAACCACTGCAATCGATTCCTGTAAGTGAAATTTAATAAGAAGCGAACCAAATCATGAATACGATTTAATTTCTAATTATTATTATGCTCAAAGCATAGGTAATGAAAATTTTTGCATCAGCAACCTGTGTTTGGAAGACAATAGTTGATGGCACTGTCATAATCAGAATTCACTGAAAATTTTCCTAACATTTGTTGAATTTGTAGATGAGGACATGACATTTAATTTAATAATTATTAATAATAGTAGGCCTAGAGATATGATTTATTTATACAATTACATTTTTACCATATTAAAACCAATTAATATTAATTTTCATTTACTTAAAAAAAACTTAACCCCTTTTCTTTTATTTCCCCAAAAAGTTACACAGTTTTACCTAATTTCTTGTATTTTGTATGATTCTATTATGCTAATAATGGCCTAAAAACAATGTTAGAAGCATGCTGTAGCATTATAAACTATAATGCAAAAAAAATTTACTTCAACTTTTTTTACATATTTACTAAAATCAAATATAACTTTATAACAAACAAACAAGACTCATTGAACTCCGTAAAGCATTGAAATTACAAGGATTGAAAAAGGTAACCTCATTGAAAGAGCAACCTCATTGAAAGAGTAACCTCACTGAAAAAGTAACCTCATTGAAAGAGCAACCTCATTGAAAGAGCAACCTCATTGAAAGAGTAACCTCACTGAAAGAGTAACCTCACTGAAAGAGTAACCTCATTGAAAGAGTAACTTCATTGAAAAAGTAACCTCATTGAAAGAGTAACCTCATTGAAAGAGTAACCTCATTGAAAGAGCAACCTCATTGAAAGAGTAACCTCACTGAAAGAGTAACCTCATTGAAAGAGTAACCTCATTGAAAGAGTAACTTCATTGAAAAAGTAACCTCATTGAAAGAGTAACCTCACTGAAAGAGCAACCTCACTGAAAGAGTAACCTCATTGAAAGAGTAACCTCACTGAAAGAAAGAGTAACCTCATTGAAAGAGTAACCTTTCCTTTCTAACATAAATCAAGCATATGAAATTATCGATATACAGTAGACTCCCGATTAACCACGATAATGGGTGGCTCAGCTTTCGTAGATAATCGGAATCGTGGATATTCCAAAAATAATCCGAAAAACTAGGTACTGTGAAAGTAAAATAAAGTAAGTGCTAACATAATTAGGCTTTACTAAAGGGTTAGGTTTAATAATAACGTTTTAAATAGAGTATTACGTACCTTCTAATAATGAAAAAATATGTACAGTAGTTTCCACACACTTTAAACACAATTATATGTACTGTATTTTACAAATTATTACTGTACATAGAAAAACAAACACCAAATGTAAACTTTCAATATTGTGTTAACTTCATTGTGTATAGAAGAAGTCCTTTATTGGTTTTTGTTTCTTTGCATTTGGTTCCTTCTTTAAAATGGTTGAACGTATTTTTCTCAACACCATTAGATCACACAGCGTTGTATCCTGTTCACCTCCCAAGAAGTCTAATAGTCCCTCTACTTATAGTGGCGGGCAGTTGTGTAGATTATTTTTGGCTGATAAAATGGGCCTTTACGCGCTAAACTTAACTTCACTCGGCGCTGTAACGCTTTTGATTTTTTTTTTTGCAATCGTGGTTAAGCCACAACGTGGTTAATCTGGTTGTGGATAACCGGGAGTCTACTGTATGTGATGTCACAAAAAACCTCATGGAGCTATAATATAGGATCTTGTTGTAAACATTAAAATAAATGAAAAATGTTAAGTAACTTTTTTTTCGAATTCGGCTTGGTTTAGTCGCAATCCGCCATTTTGTTTTTTTTTTACAAAACTCACTTTAACTCCAAAAATAGATAATGTACTGAATAAAAATTTTGTATAAGCTTTTTGTACGTTACAATTTACAAAGAGTACCAAACACCAAGAATTTATTTTAATAATTTTCAAAATGGATGATGTTACAAAATTTGTAAGTAGAATATTTTGAAAATCGTTATCGTAACAAAAAATGTTCAAGAGATAAAATATTTAGTTTTAACGAAAACCAAATGGTTTTTTGTTGTTTCTGTAGGCCAAAGGTTAACTAAAAGATATGAAAGTTCAATAATTGTTTAATCTTCAGCTAGCTACAGACTCTGTTTATCTCGGAAAAGGACGAATCAAGCTAACTTTGATAAAGTCCATTCAGGGCGTCCACAAAAACACACTTTCACTTAACGAAAACCAAATTTTGTTTTTTTTTTTTTTTTGTGGGCCAAAGGATAACTAAAAGATTTGAAAGTTCAGTAATTATTTAATCTTCAGCTAAATACTCTATTTATCTCAAAGCAGGGCGAATCAAGCTAACTTTAATAAAGGCCACTATAATAATGCACATTTTAAAAATTATCAATTTGTTCAAATAACTAAAACGTTAAATACAAATTGTCATGGGAAATTATTAAAAACGGTTGAAGTCCAATAAATTACTTTATTAACTTAAAGCTCATTTAAGAAAAAATTAAAAACGGAAGCACTTTTAAAATGGAAGATTCTACGTAATGTATATCATTTGACCGAAACTATTTTACTATAAATCTAAAAAAGGTTATAACTTACCTGTGATCATAAGCTGCCAACTCAAAACATCTCTCCTTGGTGTGCAACATAATTCGATTTTGGTTTGAATCAACCCAACAATGTGTATCAAGACTAATAATGCCACATTGATCTCTTTCTTCCTGGTTCTTGTAATAGGTTAAATGTGTCGGCTGTAAGACGAACCAGTATTCTCGCATTGTGGGTAACAAATACCCTCTTTTCAGAAGGCAACCCTGTAACAAAAACATT
>JAGFPH010000468.1:85813-104754 GCA_018207615.1 Philaenus spumarius
TATGTCCACATCTGCCTTAGCACCACGCGACTTCTGGCTCTTCTCAAATATAAAAAACCAGCTAAAAGGAAAACATTTTGATACCATTCCCGACATGAGATGGCCACGACCCAGCAGCTGAAAGCCATTCCGCAAGAAGACTTTCAGAAATGCTTCCAGTCATGGATTCATCGTTGGGACAAGTGCATCGCTAGCCAAGGACAGTACTTTGAAGAAGATTAATTCAAATTTTGTGTAAGCTTATTAATTTGTTTGAAATAAAATGATTCATCGTATTTTCTGATCACACCTCGTAAATATGCAAAGCTAACGCTACTGTATTTTTCTCACCTGGTAAATATCCGGAGTCTTAGGATCAGAAACCAATTCTCCAAGTAGACAGAATACTCGGAATAAATTATATACACACTTATCAGGTAGCACTGAATTTTGTCTGTTTAGGAAGTTCTTTTTACAAATTAGCCAACATACTTCATCGATTCTAGATTCAAAATCTTGCAGAACGGGCAAAGACAAAGAATCCGGTAAAGACGAAAAAACCTGAAAATCAATTATTTAATGGATTCAATTGAGTTATAGTTCGTAGACATTTGTTCAAATACATGTTTTGTATGAAGTAAATATAGTGTTTAGTTTCAAATCATAGTACACCTACTGCGCTGAAAGGGAAAAACAACCCATGTACGTGTTGAATACGTTTTAAAGTACAAGCAGGTGATTTAAATAAAATTATAGAAAATAAAATTGTGCCAGGCCTTATATTAAGTGCACTGACTGAATGTGCGAAATGAATTCAAACATTTTCTGTACATATTATTGATGGTATGCCTAAAAAAACATTGTAGTTAACAAATAATAACTTTACACAGAACTGAGTCATTATATTGACTTTACTTCATTTCCAAAATTGTAAGAGTTTTAATTTGTTTTAGATTTATCTCAAACTTATTTGCAATAGCTATATTAGTGAATGAGAGTTTATTCTATTCCAGTAGAGTCCCACTATTCCGAACCCTGCTATCACAAAAATCCGCCTTTTCCGAACAGAGTTCAGAAAAATATAGATTTTTTTAACATAAAAACAGGAAAAATTAAAAAGACGTTTGTGAAAAAACATACATTTATTGATATACAAATAAGTTAAACAGAGACATACAGAGAGCCTAAGCTTTATGAAAATGCCTGAAACCAAATTGGAATGAAAGCTGGTTTTATTTCCTTCACGTTTTCATCCGTTTTGCGAGAAGGAAACTTAGCCAACAAGCGTCCGGTGAAAAAGAAACCGGGTCCGTCTGAAAGAAGGAAGGATTAGAGACAACAGCTGGGCACTAATAGTGTTGTTCACCTGCCAATTGCGTTCATCTGTTTTTCTTCTCCGTTTTCGCTATCTCGAAGGAATTTTATTTTTCTCTCAATCTTTTCAAGACTATGCGGTACTAACGGACAAACTGCGGGATGACAAAATGGACAGTTCGAACAAAATATCCCTTCCCTTTCGATTTTAGAAGAAAACAGAATCGTAATGCAACGGAAGGAAAAGTGGGATGGTGTAAACCTACACTAAAGCGAGGTCAAGAGCATTTGCCGCGTCTACGTGTGATATGAATTCAGTTTGACCGTTCACCTCCTCCTCGCTTTCCTCAGATCTGATCAACTCAGTATAGAATACCCCGCACTTAATTTACGCCTTCACAAGTCGATACGTTGATATTATTAATGAAATCCGCCTATTCCGAATTCTCGCTAAACTGAACAACAGTGTGCGGTCCCAATTAGTTCGGAATAGTGGGACTCTACTGTATTTGAAATTTTCGAGGTATCACTGTAGGCCAAAGCAATTGCTAAACTTGTACAGTATGTAATTTTGGTTTGGCCTACATATTAAGTGATAATATTTTTTACTGCCTCTTAAATGTATTAAAATGTGATATTTAATAGGCCAAATCAAATTTCAAAATTTTAAGGAACTGTGCTCAGGCTACTAATATTAAAAACCCTAAAAAAACTTACCTCTCGTAGTAAATAATACTTGAAGTGTTGGAAATTAAGACTAGAAGTACTTCGGTAATGTTCCAAACCTTTCTCAACGCCATACAAATCTAACAACGTCCCTATGTTGGCAGTCAGCACCTGAAAATAATTAAATTAATTTATGGTAATATTTAATTAATAATAAAATACGAAATAAATAATATTTTATCACAGACTAATAATGATTGTTAGATTTTTTTCTTCCAGCTTCCACCAGTTGATACTGATTACTATATACTGTAATGTTTAATTTATTTTTATGTAAGTAATGGCAATTTGATTTTGGAAACAACCTTGTTAGTCCAAGGACTATTTTCGCTCCCGCTACAAAATTTTTTCTCATTTGATTTTTAGTGCAATCTTTAGCAAAAAGAATCTCTTATAACACATCTGCATGTTGCCAAGCGGCAACGGTGGTCAAAAATAGTATTTTTTAACATATTGTAAAATTAGATTTTTTGCCACAAAACAATTGTTTTAAAATTGTTTAGGCCATTTTAAACAAAAAAGGTTTCTTGCAATTAATTGTTATATACAATTGATTGTTTCCAAGATGTTAATTATTTTAGATCTGAAGCAAAAAAATACCATTTTCAACGTTCAAACAATGATTATCAAAACTTGCAATTTCAGATGTTGCCAAAGTTCGTATGTAATCTTTAGACATCCCTTAACAACATCTTGAAAAGTTAGGACCTATTGGGAAATATTTTGTTCTACAGGTTTGTTTTTTTATTGTTAACAAGGGGTATGTGTATTGTATACTTCGTGTGAGTGTGAGAGTTTCTCGGTCACCGCCCAAGCGCTGGGTACCCGAAATTTCCCCGAATCTCGTTCGGACATATTCCTGATAAATAAAATTGTAAATTTAATTAAACAGAGTTTTAATCATCTAATAAATCTCAATATTGATATGAGCGAAACATTAAAGAAGCTTATTCTCTGGATAGTAAAATTACATATTGAAGGCCTATGTATGTAAAAGCTTCCATATGACAACTACTAATATGGCTCAAAATTATCTTTGTTTCATGAAAGAAGTTACAATTTCAGGGTAAGTTTACAACACACCTCCTTGCAGTCCTTGCTGATATATTTACAGCCGACAATCTTTTTTGAAAATAGAGTAGTTCTTCAAACCTAAGCACAGTGTAACTGATTGAATGTTGAATTGTGATAGTAACAGGCTTTTTTAATTTCTTTTTTTAAGACTGTTTTAGTAGTTTTACCTATTCACTGTAAGTATACAAATTGTATGCTTAGATTCATATTTTTATTTTAGTACAATTTGTATGTTAAATATATGTATTACAGTACATACACAATATGTGTACCTATAGCTTTACGGAAATACGGAAATTAGAAACAACCTGTGACATCACAAGTAGTAATAGAATAGTAACTCCCTGTTCCTTTATCCCACCACTCCTTCTGAAATTTACAAAATTATTATAAACTTAAAAAAACAAGAAGTCGGTAGGTTGGGATGCAATCCCAACATCCGTGTTAAAGGCTAGTCCACATTTAATTTCAAAACCGATTTCCCGTCTTTTAAATAATTATTTAAAACAGGTATATTCCCAGATAGATTGAAACTTATTATTGTAAGACCACTTTTAAAAGAAAGGTGATAGTAAATATGTTACAAACTATTGTTCTGTAGCATTGATATCAGTTTTTTTAAAGATTCAAAAAAAAATGAATGCTGACTAGAATAATTTATTTCCTTGGAAAACATAATATTTTAAATAAGAATCAGTTGGATTCCATAAGGGGTTCTCTACCTCTTCTGCTATGTTTTCTCTCCTGAACATGATTATAAATTGTATTGCTAGAAAAGGTCAGGTTGTGTCAGTCAGTCTTTTGTGATTTTCTAAAGGCTTTTGACTTGTGTTGACCCATAACATTTTGATAGGAAAACTTGATTTTTATGGTATATGGGGTAAATCAATTAATTGGATAAAGTCATATTTACTTAACAGAAATCAGAAGGATTTTATACTGACAGGTCTCTCAACTCCTATGAATCTACATGGGAGCCTATAATTCGTGATATACATCAAGGTTCAATCTTAGGGCCTTTACTCTTTTTAATTTATCTGTAAATGTTGGTCCTGCAAAATCAGTATTATTTGCTAGTGACACTACTTTGACGGTGTTTGGGCAAAGTAGTGTTAGTAGACTTAGCTATATCGACAACTTTGGCAATGTCAAAGGCCAACGATTGGTTTATAGCAAATAATTTGAAATTTAATGTAGCAAAACCTAAATTAATACAATTTAAAACGAAATCAATTCCAAATACAACTATTGTTAGAGGTGAGGAAGAAATGCAAAACACAGTTAATGTAAATTTTCTTGGTGTTATTGTGGATGAAAATTTTAACTGGGGATGTCACATTTCAAAGATTGCAGATTTCCTGACATCTGCTTGCTTTGCTCTCCAAATGGTTTCAAGGATTAGCAGAGAAAACACCCTAAAATCTGTTTTCTCTGTATATATGTATATTCTCGGCTGAGAAAACAAAATGACCTAAAATATCTCATGTTGCAATATTAGGCCAGTCGGTAGGGGTAATTTTAGACCAAAAGTTCCAGTAATTTACAATACGGCTGATTTTTTTTTGTATAAGTAGCCTACATTAAAGTATGTAGATTAATAAAAAAAAAGTTTACCAATTCTATCACTTTCCCAAAGTCGAAAAAAAAATCGAAAACATTTTTTGTTTCGATTATCCTTAATATTTCGAGCTGGGATGAAGATAAAGAAAAATAAAAAATACCACTGTGTAGGGGAAGTATTTTTCAATAAAAAAGGTCATATGTATTTCTTTCGTCCGAGCAATGGTTTGTCTGGAAAAAATCGATAGTCTGGAGCCGATTAAAATTAGTTTGTGGGTCCGGTAATCCTAAAATCGAAAAACCCATTGATAAGTCAAGTGGCTCTAGATCGGGTCATTTTCAAGATAACAAGCTCAGACTCAGCGTAAATGTTTAAAATATATACTTTAACTCCTATGTCAAGTTTCAATTCGATATATTAACATTCAGCCAATTTAGAATGAGCCAACGCTTCATATATGAATGAGATTTCAACTTTTAGTGATTTCCCCTGCTGCAAAATACATACCTGCATTATCGAATTTTTTCCAGACAAACCATTGCTCGGACGAAAGAAATACATATGACCTTTTTTATTGAAAAATACTTCCCCTACACGGTGGTATTTTTTATTTTTATTTATCTTCATCCCAGCTCAAAATATTAAGGAATATCGAAAAAAAATGTTTTTAGATTTTTTTTCGACTTTGGGAAATTGATAGACTGGTAAACTTTTTTTTATATTAATCTACATACTTTGAGGTACTTATAAAAAAATCAGCCATATTGCAAATTATTGGTGGTTGTAACGTACACCGACTGGGCTATATCCTGTACACAGATTGGAATTTTCAGAAAGTAGTGTTAATTACTCTGGTTTGAAATTATTAAATAAACTTCCAGAAAATATAAAAAAAACTAAGTTGTTTCGAGAATTTTTGCAGACCACTCAGAGGATACCTCTTGAGGCATGCTTTTTACTCAGTGGAGGAGTACCTCGGCTCATAACCTCTGGGTGCCTGGGATGCATTTTGTATTCAGGATGATGACTCAGATAACTGATTAATATCAGATACCATGTAAACATGTTTCACTGTATTATATATGTATTTAAGTTATGACAATTCTAATGTATATCGCAGCATTGTTGCACATGTATGCCATAAATGATGCAAATAATAATAATAATTGCATCATTGTTTGTGCATAATTTAGCTATGTAATCAGGTGTTACAATGTCTTAAAATGGTAATTCTTAACTAGGTCAACGTGATGTTTTGTACATTGGTTGTACCAATTAAATACATCACAAATCAATATTTTACTTGAGTAGTTTTTAATACCAATTTTTGAAAATTGCGGAATTTGACATTGTTTTGGATCACAAAAATACTTGTAGATTCACAACCGATGGTACTAGAGAGATGTTGTTTGATAGCTCATTTTATAACTTATTGTATGGGCTTTCATTTGATATGTAACATGACAACCTGAAAACAAAACAAAATGTTTACGTGCTTTTCAAAATTTTGAATAACTCAAAAACACCATCATGGATTTAAAAAAAAAAGTTATTTCAAAATATATTGGTTACATTCATGCCAAATATCTAGGTGGAGAAAAGATGGGATCAAGAGTAGGCTAAATAAAATCTAGATGTTAAGTAGGTGCTATAATTCATCATGTTGTATAAATTGTAACAAGAGAAAGAGTACTGTAACCTGATTTTCACTTTAAATGTTAGAAATTCATTCAGTACTCTTGTATAAAATATTTATTAAATAATATGAAGTATATTATCTTGCTAAAATATTGTATAATTGATAAAAGATATTATTGCTTTTGGGAGAAAGAAAAATAATGTTTGTTAATTATAAATTAATATGACATGTATAATTCAAGTATGTATAAACTTGCAGAGAAATAATTGGAATAAAGTTCTTACTATAGACAGGTCTAGGCCTGAGTGTCTATTTCTGGCGTTACAATGAACCTGTCTCAACTTGTCAATTCACCATTGATGAACACAATGAGAATGAAAAAAGATTGTCAAAACAAGATTTGAGGACACAAAGACTGTCAAAGGAACTCACAAAGTACATGCTATCAACCCTATCTCTGAATCTTAAATAGAAACAAAGCAGTATTCTTTAAGAGAAAATATAGAAGCGCCTGTGCTATCAGAAGTTATGTCGCCAAATTTGAAAGACATGTAATCAGGATTTGTTGCCGTTAAATACAATAACTTTTGGTGGCTTGCTTGCAAAGAACCATGAAGATAATGAAATTAAAGTCAGTTTTTTACATCCCAGAGGACCTGCTGCTTTCTTTTTTTATCCAACACCAAGATTAAATATTAGATATTAGAACTGAAGACCTTAAAAAGGTTGAACCTTATACAGCAACCGAAAGAAATTACACGCTCTTAAAAGAAGAGATGGAAGAGTCATCACGACTGCTTGAACAATTAAAAAATGTAGGCAGCCTACCTAAATCTATGTGAAAAATGTGAAGTTTTCACTAAGTACTGTAATATTAATTTATAAATATTTGAATTTTTCTGTAAGTAATAATAGTAACTTATAAGATATGTAAAGTTTTCTGTAAAGTAATAGTAACTTATAAAATATAAAGTTTTTTTCTCGAGCAACCAATAATAATAATTATACAACGTTTTAGCAAGACAATGTGCTTCATATTATTTAATAAATATTTTATTCAAGAACACTGGATGATTAGGTACCGGTAACATTTAAAGAGAAAATTATGTTATAAGTACCGGTACTCTTTCTCTTGTTACAATTTATACATAATGAATTATATATATATAGCACCTACTTAACATCTAGATTTTATTTACTCTGATCCCATCTTTTCTCCACCTTGATATCTGGCATGAATGTAGGCTAACCAAAATAGGCTATGTCGGATAACATTTTTAAAAAATCTAAAATGGTTTTTTTGATATTTTCAAAATTTTAAATTTTGAAAAACAAGTAAAATTTTGTTTTGTTTTCAGGTTGCCATGTTACATATCAAATGAAAACCCATAGGCCCCAGCGAACACAGAAAAATAATAGAAGGGACAAATGCCACTAACAAGCACTTACCATAGTTGTCACCACCGCCGCCATCTTGTGGTAGGCAAACCCGCTTATTGACGGTAAAAACACGGGTACATTTTTAGTGAGCACTTTTCAATCACACTTCGTTTTACAATACTTAGCGTAAAGATAAAAATTTGAAACTTAACACAGTTAAAATATCTATATTAGATGTGGATGCTAATGGTGTAATTGAAAGTATTAATTTTAACTTCAATGCAGTTGTAATACTTAAATTAAGTTGACAGTTTACAATGATTTTTAAATCGTGACATGAAAAAGTTAGATAGTGGGGAAATTGCGTATTGTTAGGGTAGGTGAATTACCAAAGCGTATAAAAGTTGTCTTAATAGTAAAATCGTATGAAAATATATATATTTTTTTAATTTGGCAGGTTGATTGAGATAGCTTTATGCTGCTCGGCGACTACCGCTAAATGTGATAGGCTGCCGCTTGGAGTTTACAATTACGGTTTTGAAAGGCATACTTTGAGTATATTTGTAAATATAACTTATTTGATTAGTTACCGACATGTATGTAATTTTTAAATAATTGTTTAATACTATATTGCAGAACTTATTTTAGATCCTTGAAAAATATATTAGCTTTAGGCCTATACACAAACTTTCAGCCTTAATATGCCACTGATTAAAATCTCCCTTAATATCTCCCACTATTAGTTTCTTTTAGTTTGGAAATGTAAATAATCAATAAAGTCAGAGTAAGGTTGTAACTGCATTTATTTAGCAAAATATTTTATGTACAGAACTTTGCTTTTATGATACCAAAATAGTAAATGCGTGTAAAGACATTTTACGAAAAAATAATAAAAAGTATGAATCACTGACCATTGTTATTAACCTTGTACAAAATAAGAAATGACAATGCAAAACACTTAAACCACCTGCTTTGATTTACACTCAGATAACAGATAATTGTAATGTTTAACTTAAAAAAACAAATTCATTTACAGACCTTTAATTTTGATTTCATAACATAACCACTTTTATCGTTCATTAATGCACTAAATGCATGCCAAATACTATTTGTGACATTACTCAAAAGTGTAGCCATGCTTGTTTACAAATGACCACTGACTGACTAAAACACTGATTCATAGTCAAAGCCCCTCCCACTTTGTAATTCTGACACATTTACCAACATCTGTCAAGAAGTCTATTGCCATATACGTCTTGAATAACTGGCAACTATTTGAGTTAAGTGGTTTTTTATGATTATTGTATCCCAAGTAGCACACTACGTATATAATACGTAAATATAATGTATCAATGTATAAGATTGGTATATGTATTAGGTATACATATTATATACGTATTTATATATTAATACATAAATACATTTATAAAGAAAATCAAATTAGTAAAGTTTACAATAAAACGAAAAAATAAACCGGAAATTTTGACCGAAATTACGTATTAAGTTACATAATTGACTTTAAAGATTGCAAGAAAAAGATAGCAGCTGTATTTTTTAATACTTACTTTACACCTCTTATAATCTAGACTTTACTTGCATTATAATCCACCAGAGTGTTCCGTCTTCTGTGACATTGTCAGCAAATGAGCAAATTGGTTTTTCAAGTTATTTCAGGTAAGTTGTGACCGTTGTGAGTTTTATTATAACAATATTAGCATATAATTTTGATGTTTAAATAAATACGTTTTAGTGTAATAGTGAAGATTTGTTTTAAAGTAGTTTATAGCGTATTCGTTCTTTTGTACTTTGCTTGTTTTGAATTATATCTCTAGTAAAGTTTTGGACGACCAAAAAGACAGTTGTAGTTTAACTATTTTACTTCAATAATCGCCATTTTAATAAGTTTATAGTTTAAATTAAGTTATGTTTTGTATATACATATTGTTGTATTAAATTAAATACAAATCGCTATACTGGTAATCGTGTGAATATGGGTTAGACACTTAACCTAAAACCTAGGTCTCTATGAAGTCATGTTCGTTCAGTCTATCCTAGGTTAACTAGACTCTCCTTGGCCTAGGCTGAAAAAATAAAATAATCCTAAATACAAATCGCTATACCGCTAATCGTGTGAATATGGGTGGGCTTAACCTAAAACCTAGGTCTCTAGTTCATGTTCGTTCAGTCTATCCTAGGTCTAGGCTGAAAAAAATAAAATAGCCTAATCCTAAAATACATAAATACATTACGTTTTAAAACCAGGGACCGCAAGAGTTTATAAAATTATAAGTTAAGAAAGTTTTCTGCCATAAGTTTACTATTCGATCCTAGGCTGATATTTTTGCAGACAACAACGTTGTTTTACATTCTACAGTTAAGTTAAATGTTGAATTCAGTTAATCATACTGTGACTAAATAGGCTACTATAGGTTAGAACCTTTAGGCTAATTTTTAAAATTTTTCTTGCATTTCTGTTGCCATAGGCTAGCCTAGGGTCGAATAGTAAACTTCCGCCAGTTTTCTTAGTTAAAATTTGGTTTTCGTTAATTTATGAAAATAGACTGTAGCAATATGTAAAACTTACATATAGAAACTAAAAAATCGGCATATATTGAACTAATATAAGAAAATGCAACATGTTGTTCATATTGTTGATATATTTAATACCTTATCTGTGTTTTATAATAGTAGGCTATAATACATTAGCCACTGCAATTTACCACAGCGGTTATCTGCATTATTTGTGTAGACTACAACTCTCATATATGCATGTAAACATATATTGTCAACAACAACAAAAATACTAATATGAAAAATAACGAACATACCGGTGATTTTAATTGACTTCAAAATTAAATTAATTTTTTACAAAAACTAAATAATTTTGTTTTGTCTCCGCAATAGGTCGTGTGTCACTTGTGTAGGCCTATACAGGATTGAATCTAACTTTTGTCAAATTTTGTGCTTTTGTATGTAAATGTAGTACCTTTATTAGGTAGGCCTAGAGTAGAACCTTTATTAACCGTCACTGTTGGGACTGTGACTATGACTGTGACGGTTAACTGAATAGGTGGATAACAGAAATTATGCAATAAGTGAATATGAAAAAGGAATTTCATTGGTGGTTGAGGATAAAACAAACACGAAAACACGTTAAAATGCATAATTCACATTTTATATGTTTAATAAAACCTCCCAACCACTTAACTATACTTTTGAGTACAATCGCTTCGCATTTTCACTACGATGTGCAGACACTTTCCGTAATAACGATGCTTCACAAAATTGCAAATTGACATCGTTGGACAATGACGTATAATGTAATGCGACTGTTAAAAGAGTGACATATAATCAAGGTTCTACTTGTATTTAAAAAAAAGTATAAACACGGCAATGGGCTGTATTATCATAACTTTTAAAGTAAGGATTTGTTTTTTTTTCATAAGTCCTATAAAAAATGACTACTCTAAACTAATTCTATTTTTTTTTAAATCACAACAACACAGGGTCAACGGTTTTTTTTAGGTTTGGTTACAAAAAAATAACTTTATGACTACCTAATAAATATAAATTTTTAAGTGAACGATAATTGTTTTCAGGTGTTATGCGGCATAAGTACCAAGGCACATTAGACCTGAAGACCTACGAAAAAAGGACGAGCGAGTGGTTTTGACAAGCTGGCACATAAATTTATGTTAAAACAAAAACTCAAAATGTTTTGTAAAAAATCTTCAAATTAAACATGAAATAAAACAATTAATACACATTACTTTCTGCCTGAAACTCTTTTAGATCCCTAAAATATGCTCAAGCAAAGGCCAGAAAATGACTAGTTAGAACCACTGCAAGGGTTTTTGTTTCCTTATAAAATTATTACATTATGCAACATGTTTTTTTTTTCTTTTTTTTTCGGAATAAATATTACTAAGTTAAAGTAATTGTAGGATTGTACGTGTAGCTGATTTTGAAAACAGCTTATCCAATACTCCCGAGCCAACGATGTTGTAGGGGGATTTAAAATTGTTTGTCACAGTAGTTTGTCTTTTCTTAGAAATTCATCAAACTTATATTTTTATTGTTTGTATCTATTAATTCTCAAAATAGAATGTGATATAATCTGTGTAGAATATTACAAACATAGCAGTAAATAATTTGTATAAGGTATATACAGTAATAATACGGGGTATCCAACTTTGACTGTCTGAAACTTCATGAGGTTTTTTGCCATCTAAAAAATAAGCAAATAATACATTTACAACATGTGCCCTATCTCGAATCATTTTCTATCTGTCGGTCTGTATGTGTTTTTTTAAAACTCCTAAATATCTAAGAAACAGGTTAACATAAAAATTTTAAACTTAGTATGAATGTTAATGTAGGTGGTTAACAAATTTCATAAAATCTGAATTTCGAATAGTTTTCCGTTTCAAAATGGTGGCTGTTTAAAATATTAAATTTAGATATCTAAAAAAACTGCAAATTTCAGAAAAAAGACAAAAGTTTTGGGCAGTTTAAAGACGAATCTAACGATATATCACTTTTTATCACTGGGTCAAAGGTAACTAAAAAAATTCAAATTAGTGGACAAAAAGGTTTTTTTTTTTAGTGCTAAGTAGAGCCATAACCATATTTTTTGCCACTAATTTGAAGTTTTTTATCTACCTTTGACCCAACGATAAAAAGTGATATACCATTAGATTTGTGTTTAAGTTCTCCAAAACTTTTGTATCTTAAAATTTTTTTAATGAAATTTGTGGTTTTTTTAGATATTTGACATTTAATATTTTAAACAGCCGCCATTTTGAAACGGAACATTATAGGAAATTCAGATTTCTATGAAATTTGCTTTTTAACTACATCAACATCCATGCTAAGTTTCATGATTTTGTGTTTACTCGCTTTTGAGGTATTTAGGATTTTATAAAAAAATATTCAGACCGACTACAGAAAACGGTTTGAGATTGAACACATGTTATATTGTATTATTTGCTTGTTTTTAGCTGACAAATAACCCCTTGAAGTTTCCGGCAGTCGAAATTGAGCACCATGTACGTAACGTATTTTTAAAGTATCCACAAATACATATAATATCTGTATTTTATACATATTTAATATGTAAAACTTTATACATATTTTATTATGTTAGTATAGGATATGTATACAAAACATATTAGTATACGTTATATATACGTTTTTTATCCATATTTTTGGGGGACATTTATATGTATATAATACGTATTATTTACTTTCATATACATATTATATACTACATTTATACTTTGGTTGAAAGTATTTAATACATATTATATACATATTTGTGCTGCCTGGGATGTCTCTGGTCTGATTGGTTTTGTTATACTGTTGATAAAAGCCAATGAAAATCTAGTGAATTTTATTTCATTAGAATACGATAATACTGAAGCAGGCTGTACCACTCATCTCATATTAAACGAGCAATTGTTCTTGTAAATAAATTTATTTCGGTTATCTCGCTAACGGCTCTAACGATTTGGATGAAAATTTGCAAATAGGTTTTTTTTTGACGTCAGGAATCGAATGCGCTAGGTCTTCAAAAATGCGCCGAGTAGCTCTTTTCGCCTATGTAAACTTTGAACTTCTTTTATATACCACCTTTGAAGTCACTAAGCAAAAAGATACATTAGTGTATTCAAATATATACGTAGTAATAGATGCACTGTAAAAAATTACTATAATATAGCAGATATTATATTCTAATAAAATGTTAAACTAATTGCCTCATGTTTTTTATATATTTAAATAAACAGTTCATATGTACGTAAGATCGAAAAATATTCATATTTATTCCGTACCGGTATGTGATTCGTATTTACATTCATTTTTCTAAAAAAAATAATTTTACAAAAAAAAAAAAATACTGAGTGATGCTCGGTCGCCCAGGTAATACAAATCTATTCTACTAATTCCCATAATTTCCTTATTCAAAAAAGAAATGTGTCCGATAAGTCAAGATATATTCAAAATTTTACTAGAAGTAAAAGTGTATTACTTTTAGTATGAGCAAATTTACGGTTTAAATTTAAATACTTACCAAACTTTTTAATTAAATAATATTTGTAAATGGCCGTCTGAAACAAAAATCTGTTGAAACTCATTCAAACCAAACAATGAGTAAACAATCATTCTTTTAAAAAAAACATTGCTGGAATCAATTTGGTGTTATTACTTATTATTAATTAAGGCGATAAATGAAATTAGTCATCATAATATAAGATTATTATTGAAACCATAGTTCAATCAACTATGGCTTTTTGATTTTTTTTATAGCTTTTTTTAAATTTTTAACCCATCTATTAAATTCTCTTATTATTTCATTCTTTTCGACTTTTTGCTATTATTATTACTATTTCCGTGCATTAAATTTAATAAGAGCATAATGGAAAATAAACAGTACCAGGAACTGACACATACTTTCTCACAAACTTATTTAAATTATTAAACAGATTCACTGTGACTTCATAATTTTGTAGGAGGGGTAGGAGAGGTGATATTAAAGTAGGAGATTAACTAATAAATATTATTATTATTAGCTAGAGAGAAAACTATTCGATCGATTTTTTAGAAAGATGCTGTTTATTGTATATTGTAGGGTACATCAAGGGCTACAAATAAGCAAAATTTTATCAAAATCGTTAGAGCCTTTTTTCTATAAAAAAAATAATAACTGATTTTTTGGGGGTTTTTTGGCCAAAAAGGGGATTGTTTTCAAAAATTGTTAAAACCTTTTTTCGTGCATCTATACATGCCTAATTGACATGTCTGGTGCAAATTTTTTCGAAATCGTTCGAGTAATTTTCTCTCTAGCTTTGTATACATACAGAATACATACGTACAGACAGAGACTTTGTAAAAATCAATTTTTTTGGACTCAGGGTTCTCAAAACGGATATTTTCACAAAAATCTCAACATCGATTTTTTGTGCGATCACTATACTTTTTCTATACCATAGTATAGTGAGAAAGTAAAAATGTCTAATTGCTATGATATTATACTATACTTTGAATAAATTTATTAGCTTGTGTTTTGTATTGTACTGACTTGCATCTTTGATCATGTACCGTACCAAGCCGGTTCTACACAATGCTACGAACATCTTCAAACGTTGGACGTTTGATGGTTCGCCATATTGTGTGGCCGTTGTTCATACCTACGAACGTCCAATGGCAAGCGCCGAACTTTCGCATTATTTGACCATGTTCCGGCCGATGTCGGTTTTCTTGCACCGAGTCAAAGGAATGCCTCCAATGTTTGAAGGAAAATGTTCGTTGGTTAGACTCAATGGCTACACGACTCGTTCATATGAAGCACTATTTACTCTCCATTCCCACCAAAGACTTGTCTTGTTTAGGTTTATCTTTGCGTTTAGTTTTTAATCAGTAATATTATTCATTTACATTTTCACAGGTGGCCTAAGTAGGCTTCACTTTATATTTCATACTAGTAAGTTCCCGTGAAAAATCACAGACGGATTAATTAGATACTATACAATTTAAAAATATAATTTAAAAAATAAGCTATTTAAAAACAAATTTTATTTAGCCGTACCTAAATATGATGTGGGGATTTTTAACTCGTTAAATGTGTACAATTAAAAGATATATTATTATAGACTATCATTCTCGTCCATTTTTGCAACTGGACAAACGTTTCCTACATCGATGGAAAACAACCGATGTTTTTGCTACATCGATGATTCTCTCCACCATCGATGTTTTCGTTTACATTATTTTTATGCATTTATTTTGATAAATTGACATACTGAGTCAGAGTTTGATAAAATATTGATAGAATACAGCTTTCAATAAAACATCCATGATTTGTACTACCAAGTAGTATGAGTACTCTGTACAAGTCTGTATGTATTGTAACAGACAGGGACCGCTTCGGTAATTCTCGGCTGTTTCCGCCAACCTACCCCGATCAAGCGATTACATCAGATCCAGAGATAATATTACCAAGAGATCTGTCAATATTATAAGATAATATATTGATCAGATCTGTCCTGTCTAGTATCTTCAATCTTCAACTTCAACTTCATTTACTCCATTTACTCTTGGTAATATTATCTCTGATTTACTCTGTGTTCTTTCTATAGTTTATCTAATGTTTTATCTTTAATTTAAAACCAGGAGCAATTGCAAAAAAGAAAACAATAAACTAAAATAAGATTAACCTACATCGGTTCTAAGTTATACATTTATTTATAGTACCCTAATTTCCCAAACATTGATTTTTACATCATGGAAATATTTTAGTTTATGAATTTTGCCTAATTTTTTGAAACCATGACTTTCGAATATATACATCGATGTTTTCAGGTCGATATTATCGTCACATCGATGGTTACCGCCGATATTAACATCGATGGTGAACATCGATATTTTAACTATCGATGCTCATCCCTACTGTCGAACTTCTCTGTCTCTCAAACATTCGGTCCAACATTGGAGCAAGGGTTCGTATAGCATCGTATAGAACCGCCCAGAACCGGCTTGAGATAAAAAAGATAGATAAGGGGTGAGATCGGGATCGGTTTCTAATCTTTAAACTGAAGTCTAATCTCTTGATGAAAACTTTGAAATTACAACAGCAGACAGTAGTTTCAGTTTTAAATTGTATGTCATTGTTTGTTTTTGCGGTAGCGTAATATGACAAATGACATAGACATGGGATTAAATTGAAAACTTTGTCTTCCTTATTATCATTTATTACAATTTATTTGACGTGGTAAATTATGGTTTTCTTTGAGTTATTTACTTTGATGTTAATTCATCAACAAGTTTGCTTAGCCTATTTTGCAGGACTGTATCCCTATGAATCTGAAACTAGAGAAACAAAATCATTAAATGGGCTTTGGAATTTTAAAATTTCTTCAAGCCAAGATCCAAATGAAGGGTTTACAAAAATGTGGTTTAAATCTAACTTTGAAGAGGTAAGTTTGTATATAGGCCTAGGCCTATAATAATAATAATGAAACCTTCATAATCAACATTAGTTTACTGAGATTTTGTTCGCAAAAATAACTACCGAGAAGATAGCACTACACTCGATTCACTTGATTCCATGTTCACCGTGCAGTACAGGTCTTACGGGAGAATAGACATGCTACTACCATTACAGCGAATATCACATTTATTGTCATGCGGGTTGCGTCAACTGATCGAGCGTAGCATGGGAGTTGATGTTTTTTAGTTGGCTATTATCGCTGAGACTGTTGTAAGGACAACATGGCTTATGGCGCTCTGTACCGCACGGTAATGTGGAATCGGGTGTAGTGCTGGTATTGTAAACTTTTTAGCCACTTCAAGTTATTTTTTTTAGTTAGTAGGCCTACCTCTACCGTAAAGTGGTGTGTTGTAAAAAGTTTTGGCGTAAATTTACTATTCGACCCTCGGCT
Organism: Philaenus spumarius; assembly: GCA_018207615.1. NCBI lineage: Eukaryota > Metazoa > Arthropoda > Insecta > Hemiptera > Aphrophoridae > Philaenus > Philaenus spumarius. Next base: position 102,924 of record JAGFPH010000468.1, read on the forward strand.
GATAAAAAATGAATGTTTGAAGTTATTTTTCATATGTAAAGCATATCTAGGCCTAAATGTAGAATTGTATAATGCGTATAAATATTGTATTGTTTGTTGTTTAATGTGTTTAGGAATTGGAATTTATATGTTTTAAGCTATGCTATGTTATTTGGGACACAATTTGTAGATAGCCTAATATATTTATGAATGTACATATATATACACTGTGTACTGTTTAAGTAATTGTGTAGTTTTGTGAGCGATACAGAACGAAATGAGTTGTGACGTCATGCTTAGGAATACAAGCCTTTTATTTTATTAAGTGATATGATAAGCCATAGGAATAGCGGAAACCGGCTATCAAGTTTATTTACTTTCGCATTCACAATCCGGTGTTTTATGTCTAAGATAGGCTTATGTCTAATATTTTCTCTGTGATTTGTGAATAGAGTTTAAGTTTAAAGTGTTTTATTTTCTATTTATTATTGATTACAATACATTTTGTTAAAGTTATTTTTGGTTTTAATTTATTTGATACGTTCAGAAATTGAACTGAAAGGGGTGTGTATAAAACGCAGAATGGTGCTGACCAATGGACCGGTGCGGACCGAAGCGAAGCGATTTAAAAATTCTTGTTTTTAAGAAATCAGTGGACGGAAATCGCGTAGCAAAGTGGCGAAGCAAAGTAAATTTGAGAACTTTTTTTTACATCTAAATTAAAAAACATAGGTTTTTATACATCGGTGGACCGAATCGCAAAGCGAAGTGGCGAAGCATTTAGTGTTTCACAAAAGTTACTACCTATACACATTTATTGAAATACGTATTTTTAATTAATAAAAACCTTGCATACCAGTTACCGATTCCTGACTTCGCTCTGGCCGTGACATCGCTTTTACATCCACAAAGTACACAAATATATTTTTATTTGCTTGCGCAAACCTTTAGGGGATACCTACATAATAAGATTTTGCATATAAAATATTATTTTCATTGAATGAATGATTTGCTCCTTGAACTTCGCTCCAACGGTCACATCGATTGTACTATATCAGACAAGTATACTAATATATAATAAATTTTGTGCATAACTATTTGTGTATAGGACACAATATACAGATATTTATATATGAAATACATTAAAAATATAAAATGTATAATTTTAAAAGATTTATAGAGTGAAAACTAATATCCCACAGTTTATTAATTCACTTCCCTACGGGCTTGGAAAGGGAAAAGATTACAACTACTTTGTGTTTGAGTATTTAAAATTATTTTATTAGCGAATTTCCATAGGAAAAATGAGCTATTGCAGTGGCCCTTATGGTGAGACCCAAGGTCGGGAGTAGCAAATGAGCACCGATCATGGTCCCCAGAACACGTTTTGGGGTGTCATTAAAATTCATATATATATATATGTATATATACACATACAACGTGTTGGTTGTGTAAGTGGCTCGGACGAGTTCGTTAGCCAAAAAAATCCAACAACCGGAAGTAAGTTTTTTGACCGGAAGTAACTATTTTTTGAGATTTTTACTAAGAGAATGAATTTTTTTTAGAGTTTTTTCTAAAAATATAAATGTAAGATGTTATTCTGCACATTTTGTTTTTTTACGCGACCTTATAGCTCGCTTGGTTCCCCCAAAATCGATCAAAACGTGAAATACCATAGAAGTACCCGGTTCAAAGAAAATGTGGTGGATTCTACCGTGGGGCTGGCGTGCGAAGCACGCAATGCTTTGTGTGTTGAAAATACCCCTAATACGAGGTTTGGCGTGCGAAGCACGCAATGCATTGTGTATTGAAGACAATCCCAATATGTGGAATGGCGTGCGAAGCACGCAAT
>JAGFPH010000468.1:109940-124159 GCA_018207615.1 Philaenus spumarius
AATTACTTTGTGTTTGAGAATTTAAAAATTATTTTATTAGTATATGTACATTTACTAATAAAGTGACATCATATTTTACAATATTTAATTGAAATACATATTTTTAATAATAAAAACCTTTTATACCAGTCTCCGATTCCTGACTTCGCTCCTGCCGTGACATTGCTTTTACATCCATAAATATATTTTTAATTACTTGTGCAAACCTTTAGGAGATACATAGTAAGATTTTGCATATAAAATATTATTTTTATTGAATTAATGATTTGTTGCGCATTGAACTTCGCTCCAACCGACATATCAATTGTACTATATCCAACAAGTAGTATACTAATATACTTTTTTATGAAATAAAATTATCAAAAATTTAATAAATAATCACTATTATGTCTTAAATATCCATTAATGTTTTTAAATGTTAAAAAAACAAAGGTTTTTATTTACTTCGCTTTGTTACATTGGTCAACCGATGTCTAAAAATTGAAGTTCTTAAATTTAATTGTAAAAAAAACAAAGTTTTCAAATTCACTTCGCTTCGCGATATTGGTCCTCCGATTTCTTAAAAATAAGAATTTAGAATTTACTTCTTCACTTTCTCAGTCTGCACCAGTCCATTGGACAGCACTGTTCCGTGTTTTATTAATCCCCGAATTGAACATTACAATGATGTATTAGAACATTTCTTGCTTATACGTTTGCTTCACTGCCGCAATATGGCATAGGTTCAAATGGTAAATTTGCGCCAAAGTTTTAAGTAACTTAAAATTTTTAGCATAAATACAGATCATAGCAGTTGATAAGTATTTTAGTTACATTATCACTGATGGGCTTTTAGAATTATGAATTGGACACACAGTAAGATAATGTATGAGAGCCTCATTTAGGCTCAAATTTGAATACTATCAGTTTTATAGTTAAAATACTAACTTGTTCTTGTTACAGGATGCAGATTGTATCAAAATGCCTGTACCAGCCAGTTATAATGATATTACTACAAACAAAACTATTCGTGATTTTTTAGGTGTGGTTTGGTATCAATATTCATTTTTTATTCCAAAGCGCTGGATAGAAGCTGATCTAGCAATGTTCCTTCGTTTTGAAAGTGTTCATTACTTTTCCCATGTGGTAAGTTGTTTTGACATACGGTACAGTAATGCGCTATTTTACTTTTTAATTAGTTTTAGTAAATTAATTGGAATTAAATTACAATTAAGAGTGAAAAAACATACCAAGACTGGGATTTGAATCCGGGATTTTTGACTTAATGCTTCAGTGCTTTTACCATAACGCTATCGTGATCACACAATCCTTATACCAGCAATAGCAGGTCCTCTACATAACTAAAGTAGGCTACAGGTTAAAAAAAATAATTTACATACAATACTTTATTTAGGCCTATTAAAAAATAATTTTTCATTTTCATTCCTTATTTTTCTTCATGTGTTTTGTTTTTTTTTTGTTTCTTTAGTAATTAGGATTTAGAAATATTGTTTCTTTTTCTTGTGTCTTTTAGCTCAAGTATTATAATTTCATATTTTAAATTGTATTGTTTTGTTGTTGTTAAAAGGTGCTATATTTTTTTCTTTTTTGTCTTAAAAAAATTGTAATAAAAGGAATTAAAACTTTTTTTAAACATGGTAACAAGATAGTCAATTTGAAATTTTATTAAATGTATTAAACTATACAAGTGAATTAAAATCGACCAATGTCTAGTGTCAAATACATTGTCGATTCAGGTGTGCAGAGTATGTCCAAACAAGGTTCGGGGGAAGTTTTGGCCTGGAAAAAATGTAAAAACAAGTTATTTTGGGGGAAAGTAGATAAGAAATGATTGGGAACAAAGGTCAGCCTAATAAGTTTGTTTACGATGTATATAGAGTGATACAAAAGTCCGGCCTTTAATAATTTAAAAATTGTTGCACATGTTCATTGATTATAAACAGTGGTTAAAACATATCATTATAAAAATAACAGCTGATTATAAAAATTGTTTATAACACATCTATATAAAAATAACTGATTTGGAGAAATAGTAATTTAGAATAATTTCCATTTGTACTACCTACATCGAAATAGTATATTTCATTACTAGTACCAAAAGTGGCCGTTTACCGTGCACTAACGAAAGTTCACGTGTGAGGCGGAGCCGAGCACGGAAAGAATTCAGTCATGCACCGGGAAAGACACTTTCGGGAAGAGTTATGAACGATACTTTTCATCATTCTGCAAGATGATGTGATAAAACAATCCACCAGAAGAACAAAATTGAAAGTTTAAACTTATTACAAAACAAGCTAGCTAATAAGGTTATAAATGTATGTAATAATAACAACTGTACCGTGAATGTTAACTTCAACTTTTAAACTATAAATTAAAAACGTTCTAAGAATTCCTAGTTTTCTTCATTTACTTTACCTAATTATTGTTGGTTTGTTTTTCCGTTACTATGGGGCCGGTAGTTAACAGCGTGTCCAGCTGGTTTAAAACTATGAAAATAAAGAACAAACACTAGCGCTGACAGCGGCAAAACTTGGAAGCTACTTTTCCATGCACTAGACGGGAAATTTCCCGTGCACTAGGGAAGGTATCGGAAAACAGCTGCTTTCAGCAATGTTTATGTGTATTGAAAATGCATTACTTTCAAGGCAGTATGATGAAAATACATTTCAATACCTGGCAAATACCTTAATTTTAGATTTTTTTATTTTATAAAGGTAATTTTGTTTCAAAATTTCCCAAAAAAAAATCAGATTTTAATTTATTTCTAGCTAACTACAAGAGATGGAAAAAAATATTAAATACAAAATTTGTTCATTTTAAGTAGACCTTTAAAACAAAATGCCACATGACCTACCTTGCCGTTAAAATTTTTTGAGTTACAGCCATTATGATTTTTCAAATTGATTTCAAGTGGTTCAACCAAATACTCCCAAATATCTTTGTGTATCATATTGTTCGAAAGCTTATTTAATTCTGAATCAAAAAAGAATAATAATTAATATAAAAAAAAAATACTACACCAAAATGGGGCAAAATCGGAAAACACGATTTCGTTGGTTTTTTGACCACCATTTTTAATCAGTACAACTATTTTTAAGATTTGGATGTACAAATTTCACCGTTGGTTTTCTCTTGAAATTCTACATTGAAGTGATGTATCACATGACCACCTTCCCATTAAAAAAAAAACAAAGTTACATTCAAGATGGCGGATACATTTTTAAAAATCATAATAAAATAGTTTTTTAAAATATTGAATAGGTTCCTGAAAATACTGAGTGGATATGTGCAACAATTTTAAAATTAAAAGGGGTGGCCGGACTTTTGTATCACTCTGTATATATTCGTATGTGTTATCCGTTTTCTGCTGCAAGTCAGGCAGGGTTTAGATGATTTGACTATTTGTTAGGTTTCAAACTACCTGTAGTTCAATTACAACACTCGTTTATGGTCTATGGTTTACAATAATAGTCTTTATTTATCTACATTTACAATGATCTCAATTAGACAAACATGTTCTTACAATTACACTTGTTCAAATACTGGTAAAGAATCTATCTTATATACTGCTCCTTTATCAGATGCTAAGCCCACAAGACAGACCAGATCAGAATATCAACGTACAAGGCTACTTTATTCAACTTATTAACCCATTAACTCTTATCGCCAGCGTAACTTTTATAAAAACCATGCTTTTTTTGCTCACTCCGTGTGTTGGCTTCTGCAACTAAGCTGTCCCTTCCGTCCACCGTTCTCGTATCTCCCGGCAGGCTTCCAGGTGTTTCAGTGGCCTATCTCCGTGGTTCACGCAGAGATTCCAGCGGGACTGTCCCTTTTCTCACTGTTTCACACATTGGCCCCCCTCGACCTACACTCACTGGCCCCGATTCTAGGTTAGGATTAAATTTATATAACCCATCTAGCTTCTTTGTTGTTTCTCCCAAGCTAGGCTAACAACACGATGTCAGCGAGTACCTTGTTACTTAACACATTACCTTGTTTATACTTCCGGGTCTGACTTTTTAGAACTCAACACCTTTACATCAAATATCTTTTATCTAATAATTAACCTATCCAAAACCCTTGACTATCCCTAACAGTACCTATTTAATCTTCACCGCACAAAATATGTACGGCCAAACCATCAATACAATATTTTTTTGCCGGTTGATGAATAATTGCAGTTTTCTGATTCTTGACTGGCTACAAACAGCTGATGTTCTAAAACTTTCTTTAGGTATTAATAATGATTATGCTAGCGATATTCACTTTTTGTTAGCTTCGTACAAATGATATTACTCAAGTAATAACAACTAAATCACATTAAACCATACTGTACAACAGTACTCAATACATATAGGTATTGTTAGGGTTCAATATTATTTATACTATTTGTTAGGGTTCAAATTTAGGTTAGTCGGGTTGTGTTACAATGAATGATTACATACACCAAGTGGTTCAGTGGTAGTAAAACTTTACTTACTCAGGATCATTTACAATTTGTTATATAACTATCTTATCGCTACTGACACACCTTTATTGATTACTGACCAAAAGACAGACCACTCTGAATGTCAACTCTTGAAGTTCTCATGCATAAACCCAGGCCTATACCATTGTTAAGATCCCAACATGACTGTATTGAATATTAATGTACTCTGCTTGCGCACCTTATTTGTGAGCTCTCAGAAACCTCTATCGACTCCGCACAAAGTATCACAAACCCCTTTATGTACCGAATTACGAATTACTGTCCAGCGTTTGACCCCTGTCGATTTGACACTGGCCTCATTTCTTCCCCCGAAATCTTCCTCAGACCCTGGCCTGTCCGTCCATCTGTCAACCTGCTGGCCTCCTCCGACTCCACTCACTGGCCTGGCCGACAACCCCACACTGGTCCCAATTCTAGGTCAGGATCAAGTTTATACAGTAAACTTCCGTCTACCTAATTGACCTGTATGTTGAGTATTCTGCCAGTGTCAGGCATTTATACTCCCTACTTCCGTGTTCTGCCTTTTTTTCTAACAATCTTACATCAAACATTGCTTAATCAACAATTACATCATACTTGACTACAATTAAACTAACCATTTCCTAATTATTCCTAACAGTATTACTGATACTTTTCATTTCTTAACTGAAACTACTTATCGAAATTGGTCTTTGTCAGTAAAATGGGTACGATGTGATGACTCATTTGTTTCCATTTTCATACCATGGATAGGAGTGAAGGGGTGGAGTAATACAGTCGCTAGGTTCTAACATCGAAAAATGCAATTAGAGAAATTTTAGTGAACAAAAGTGTAATCTGGGAAAATTAAGTGTGCTAAAACATTTTCTGCACCCCTGTGTCACTTAAGGTAAAATGGCAGGACATTTCAAACTGGCCAGTATTACGTAGGTTCGTTATTTGGAAGTGTCGGTATATAGAAATTCTACTGTATATGTAAATATTTCAACAAATTTCTCAACCAGTTCCAAAAAGTTATAAATATAAGCTATAATAAATTGTGTATTCAAATTAAATGGCAGCTCGTAGATATGGCTCTTTCTACCTACTTACACACACGCACTTACAAACGCGCTATAAAGTTTTATTTTATGTATGGTAACAACCCATTAGGTATGGTAACTTAAAGTTTACAGTTAAATCCAATAACTTATTAAAGTTTTTCATAAAAATATGTTTATGGAAAAAAGGATTATCTATGTAATTTATAAAATACCGTAACATAAATACTCAAATTCAGCAAGATTTAGTAACAAAAATAATACATGACTTATTTTGCAAGTAACAGAAGACATCATAATATGAAAAAAGTTCTTTAACATCTAATGCTTGGTAAAAAAATCCTTGGTATTGGTGGTAATCACATGTAATGTAACATGTTGAAGTAGTAAACTAGCCCGTATTTGAATTTAATAAAAAAGTAATATATAGTTGCAAAATACAAACATAAATTGACATTAATTGATAATAAGAAAATATTGTAAGAAAACAACTATAAAAAACTACAATACATTTTAAATACCAGTAGAAGGTACTTATATAAGTTATCACATTAAAATAATGTGCATAATGAAAAAGTAAATACAAAATAAATACAAGAAATAAAGAAACTTATTTAAATAATTAAAAATTTTATATATTTAATTTCCCAGGTATTTAGAAATAAGTTTATATTCTGTTAATATTATATTAACCCTATAAGCGGCAGACAACACTGTTGTCTGTTATAACGTCTGATTGTATCGAATATTTCACCCACTAAAAATCTTCCAATCCCAATGAAACAAAAATCATTGGAAAGGAAAGAATTCAAACTTTAATTTTTGTATTTATAATGTTTTGTAAAACGTATATTTACATATGTAATCATCGTTTTAAAATTGTAGTTGTCTAAACAGCTAACGGCACGCGAGAAAACAAAGAGAAATGACGTGCAACTTGTACCTTTTCTAAGGCCCATAACTGTTGAATAAACCGGTTTTGAAATTTTAAATAATTATAAGGACACCTTTGGATTCGTAAAAATCCAAACTGCCTTCTAATTAGTCGTCACTCTTTTCGATTTTTGTTTTATAAAGTTTCTGTAAACCCTTGCAATTGAACAGTTTTCAACTGTTACCGGTACCTTAGTTTTGAGGCTGTGTAGATTTATATTTGAGTTGGTGAAGATTCAAAGTAAAATATTAAAGAAATATTGAAGTACTAAACAACAGAAACAAACAAATTTTATAAGAAAAAATTTTCGCCAGAAAATAAGCCGAAGCTAGGTTCAGAAGAAGTATTTTGTATTAATTTCAATTGAAATGGCATTGTAATGAAGCCTACAAGTACAGGTGATATTCACCTGAAATTTTAATAACTTTTGGAGAACTGTTTGCAGTTAAAAATTATGTACATATTTTGTGTATGAATCCTTGATCTTTAAAAATTTATATTTCAGACTATAAAATTATATTAATTGAACATTCAACAAACATTTAGAATAGATCACTAGCATAATTAAGTTTGTTTGTTAAATACAGGAGTGCCCCCTCCCCTCTTCCCCCCTCCCCCGAAGCCCATGGCATAAATCCGCCCCCCCCACAACCTGCCTGTGGGTTAACCTTTTGACTGGTGGGTTATCAAACGGCAAACGAGCCCCAAAAAGTGTGTTTTTAAAAATTGTTTAAAATGTGTTATTTTACTTTCTCACTATACTATAGTATAGAGAAAGTATAGTGATCGCAAAAAAATCGATGTTGAGATTTTTGTGGAAATATTTGTTTTGGGACCCCTGAGTCCAAAAAAGTGGTTTTTACAAAATGTCTGTCTGTATGTATGTCTGTCTGTATGTATGTATGTCTGTATGTATACAAAGCTAGAGAGAAAACTATTCGATCGATTTCAACCAAATTTGCACCAGACATGTCAAGTAAGCCTGCATAGATGCACGAAAAAGGGTTTTGAAAATTTTTGAAAAACAACCCTCTTTTTGGCCAAAAAACCTCCAAAAAATCAGTTATTATTTTTTTATAAAAAAAACGGCTCTAACGATTTTGATAAAATTTGGTTTATATGTAGCCTTTAATGTGCCCTACCATATGCAAAAAACCGCATCTTTCTAAAAATTCTCGTTTAGCTAATAATATAATAATAATAATAGATTTTTGGGGGTTTTTTGGCGAAATGGCAAAAACTATTCAATCGATTTCAAACAAATTTGCACCAGACATGTCAAGTAGGCCTATATAGATGCACGTAAAACGGTTTTAAAAATTTTTGAAAAACAACCCCCTGTTTTGCAAAAACCCCCAAAAGTCAGTTATTATTTTTTTATAAAAAAACCGCTCTAACGATTTTGATAAAATTTGGCTTATTTGTAGCCTTTAATGTACCCTACCATATGCAGAAAACCGCATCTTTCTAAAAATTCTCGTTTAGCTAAAAATAATAATAATAACTGATTTTTGGGGGTTTTTTGGCGAAATGGCGACAACTATTCGATCGATTTCAAACAAATTTGCACCAGACATTTCAAGTAGGCCTGTATAGATGCACGAAAAAGGGGTTTGAAATTTTTTGAAAAACAACCCCCTTTTTCCAAAAAACCTCCAAAAAATCAGTTATTATTTTTTTATAAAAAAAACGGCTTTAACGATTTTGATAAAATATCGCTTATTTGTAGCCTTTAATGTGCCCTACCATATGCAAAAAACCGCATCTTTCTAAAAATTCTCGTTTAGCTAATAATAATAATAACAGATTTTTGGGGGTTTTTTGGCCATAAAGGAGGTTGTTTTTCAAAATTTTTCAAAATCTTTTTTCGTGCATCTATAAAGACCTAATGGACGTGTTTGATGCAAATTTGTTTGAAATCGATCGAATAGTTTTCTCTCTAGATAATAATAATAATAATAATAATAATATTTATTAGTTAATCTCCAACTTTAATAAAAAATCACCTCTCCTACCCCACCCTACAAGTCACAGTGAATCTGTTTAGTAATTTAAATATGTTTATGAGAAAGTATGTGCCAGTTCCTGGTACCGTTTATTTTTAAAAATATGTTTATAAACAATATAAAAAACTACCTGCATTATATAAATCTTTTTTTAAATCATATTTGGAAGTTTTTTGCCTTTTTTAGATTTTTTGAAAATTTTGTTTTTGAATTATATTTATGTGTAAATAAGCCTAACTAATACCTGGACCTACGAGAATTTAAATTTTTTCCCCCTGAAAATGCTTGAAATTACGGTCTGATTCTGGAACTGATTTTTTTTTGTCGGAAAAGTTGAGAAACCAGGGAAAAGCCGGAAAAACTTTCCAAAATCAAAGTCAACGGAACATATTGTTGTTTATACTCAAATTATGGTAATTTTTTGCTGATTTCGAATATATATTTATTTGGGGGAAAAAATGTAAACCATCATAAGCCCACACATTGATATAGTTCTTACCAACAAATGTCGGAAAATAAAAAATCCAAAATAAGCCTGGTGTATATACATACATTTATTACCCACTTGTCAATATAAAATAGAAAACTAGTCACAGTATTGAATTTAATAAATAAAAAATAAAAATTGTCTTGGGTACTTTAGAAATTGATTTTCGTGTGATAAATGCGGAAGCACTCTGGAACACAAAGAGGGACATCACATTCGACGCACAGCCACACGGTGTCTTTGCGGAGATGAGCTCGGACTGCAGTCCACCTGCACATATAGCAATCTCGGCGGGGCTTCTGTTTGTTTTTGGTTGCCGGGATAAGACTTTTGACCTACTGCAAACATTTCAAGTAACGTCTAGATTGCAGTGTATGCTAGATATGCTTATAAGTGGCTCACGACTTATATGCGGGGTTACCAAGAGCGGTTAGAATGTTTCCCGCACCTGTGTCGGGAATACCGCAAGTGGCACTGGCGCGCGCTCCCGAATACGTTGCGTGCGTACTAGTCAAAGGGTTAACTCCCAAATAAAGTAGACATTTTAAGCCATGTTAGCAAAAAACATAATTTCAGAAAAAAATAGCTTACGCATAATTGTTTTTTTCTTTTTAAAATTGATATCTTACTCTCTGAAAACAACCCATTAGGTACGGTAACTTAAAGTTTACAGTTAAATCCAGTAACTTATTAAACTTTTTCATAAAAATATGTTTATGGAAAAAAGGATTAAAGGCTCTATGTAATTTATAAAATACCGTAACATAAACACTCAAATTCAGCAAGATTTATTAACAAAAATAATATATAACATATTTTGTAAGTAGCAGAAGACATCATAATATGAAAAAAGTTCTTTATCATCTAGGCCTAATGCTTGGTAAAAAAAATCCTTGGTATTGGTGGTAATCTTATGTAATGTAACATGTTGAAGTAGTAAACTAGCTATTTGAATTTAATAAAAAAGTAATATATATAGTTGCAAAATACAAACATAAATTGACATTAATTGATAATAAGAAAATATTGTAAGAAAACAACTATAAAAAACTACAATACATTTTGAATACCAGTAGAAGGTACTTATATAAGTTATCACATTAAAATAATGTGCATAATGAAAAAGTAAATACAAGAAATAAAGAAGATTATTTAAATAATTAAACATTTTATATATTTAATTTCCCAGGCATTTAGAAATAAGTTTATATTCTGTTAATATTATATTAACCCTATAAGCGGCAGACAACACTGTTGTCTGTTATAACGTCTGATTGTATCGAATATTTCACCCACTAAAAATCAATAGAAAGGAAAGGATTCAAACTTTAATTTTTGTATTTATAATTTTTTGTAAAACGTATATTTACATATGTAATCATCGTTTTAAAATTGTAGTTGTCTAAAAAACAGCTAACTGCACACGAGAAAACAAAGAGAAATGACGTACTACTTGTACCTTTTCTAAGGCCAATAACCGTTAGATAAACCGGTTTTGAAATTTGAAATAATTATAAGGACACCTTTTGATTCGTAAAGATCCAAACTGCCTTCGTAAGAAAGATTTGAACTTTATAAAACTGCCTTCTAATTAGTCGTCACTCTTTTCGATTTTTGTTTTATAAAGTTTCTGTAAACCCTTGCAATTGAACAGTTTTCAACCAATGAGAAAGTATATTTTACAATCGAAATTAATGTCATGAATCAATATATTTGTATAAAGATCGTGATATCGATTTGAAGAGGACATTCTATATTTTCGTTTAATATCAAAGGTAAACTTGATTTTTAGTGTTCGTATGCTATTCGGATATTTCCGTGAAATATGGACATTTCACTGATATTCTTCAATGCCCCTCGCGTTGGAGTTGTAGTTTAGCATGGTAGAAATTGTCTGGGATTGGTTGCTACGCTTCAGTGAGAGTTTTGTAATTTCAAGAAACAAAGTAAAGCATTTATAAAATAAGCTTATTTTAAATTCAATTCTATGATTTATTCTCTACAATTATTTCTAATCATATTTAATTTTTCGTAAAGCATATATTCCTAATTTATTTTTCAAAATAGGTCTGATTTTGTTAGCGGTCTTGTAGTAAGAACATAAAAAAGGTGTTTTCTAACAAATTTGATTGAAATTGATATATATTTTTATACACTTCTGTTTAGAATTAGTTTAAAAAACTGTATATTTAAAAAAAAAATTACAAAAAATGTTTATACTACTTTTTATGTAGGCCTAAAGTTAGATCTTTCCCTTACTGAACATTTTTTGCTTCCTGAGCTAATAACTTTTACAATTTTACATCAATCAAATTTTCTGTTGCATATATAAATTCTTTAGACTTTTTCTATAGAAATGCAACACTTTTGGATTTGGGCTGTAAATACTATATTTGACGAATTTTTGAAAAAATGCTTGCAAACGCCAAAAATCCATTTTAATTAACACTGCTGCTTCTAGGGTTAAATTAGAATATTTTATCAATCCCGAACTATAACCCCAGAAAGAGAAAGATTCAAATAAAATAATTTGTACTTGGAAAAAAATTATATAATATATTGCATATACTATAATTTAAATATTAGGTCTATAAATATTGTTATCATATTGTAGAACACAATAGAAACAACAGATTATCTCCTAATTTCTTGAGGGGGAATCGTCAAATCTTCATATTTTATATTATTTTAATCAGGAACATATATGAAAATTCCTCCCCAAACTGTGAAAAAACCCCAAAAATGTATTCTCCCCAAAAATTCTACTGTGGGAACCCTCGGTTAAATATATCTGCATACTATAGCCAGACCCTAGGGAAAGATAGATTGCGTTATTTTATTTAGTTAATTGTGCTCGTAAATGTAATACAAGTTGTATTATCAAATGTTTTATTGTGAATAATAAAGAAGTTAGTAATAATTTGTAAACATTTGCGTTATCTTACTATAATTTTGCTCTCAACTATGTATGGAGCTTGATTGAAAAATAAATTAAAACAAAATTAATATAATAGCACGCACCCCCTTGTATGAACTATTTACAAATAATTGCCAAAACTAGTCTTCTTACAACTTTGGATTTTATTTTCAAGATTTGCAAATTAAAAATAATTTATAAACAGAAGTGTATAGTCCAGGGTAAGTTTTAAATTTAGTATTTATTATTCGTTGTATTATTGGTATGGTTGTGCCGGATAGCCCTTATTTTCAAGATGTCTCTGTAAAATTTGAGCCACAACCTTAAGTGTTGGAAAATAATAGTTAAAACTAATCCAGAAAATTTGAAATTTAATTTTAGATTAAGTGTGACCACAGTTGGTATTTGGTGAAATTCCATAATAAGGTAACAAATAAAAACTACACAAAAATTACAATATAATTGTTACAGATGTTTTGCCGCTAAGCATCATCAGAAAACTAAAATGTACAGAGCCACTTATTAGATACAGGCCATACTTTTAATCTCATTGATAATGTTAAAGCCTTACATATTGAACAAAAAAGGAGAAAGTTAAATAGTTTGGACATTTTAGAAATAAACAAATCTGTTCTCAATTGCCATGCTTCTAACCTAAATGAACAGGTACATAACCCATCCCCTTTGTTGAAACCTATTGTATTTACACAACCTGACAGTTCATTGTCCTTAGATACTCCAAGTTCCTCCCCCTTTCCTTGCTATTCCACCCCATCCTCATAATATTGGGGTGGAGGTTGATCTTAAGTTGTTCTGTACATTTTAGTTGTCTGTTGTAGCGGCGAAATAGCTGTAACTATATTTTGTTGTTGTTTTTGTATAAGTTTTATTTTTTACCTTACGTATATCCTTGTTTGCTTTTTTTTTAAGTGCTTAGTCTTTAGTGCAGTTCTGTGCTTTAAATTTTAACAAGATTTACTTAATTTACATTTCAGTGGCTTAACGATAACTTGTTGGGGACGCACGAAGGAGGTCATTTGCCTTTTCAATTTGAATTAGACGTTGGCCTTAGACAATATGGGCTCCAAAGACTTACAGTAGCTGTAAACAACACACTTACAGAGACCACTATACCACAAGGATTTCTCACTCATCCGAACAACAGTTTAAGGTTAGTTCAATATTAATCCTTCCTGTGCTACGGACATTTCGGACCGCTCACACTGTAATGCTACATACTCCCAAAAGATTAAGTTCTCAATAAGTAAACGCTAATTTTTTTTTCGATTTTCTTATACCAAAAAATGAGACATGGAATAAAAAAATTTTTTTTTTAATCAAAGTTGGTTTATTTGACAGCAAAATAAGTAAACAACCACTTCAAAATTAGAAAGAATCAAGTTTGTGAAACCCACACTGCTTTATCATGTATTGTATAGTTATGTTATTATAAAATATTGAAAGAATTGAAATAAAAATAAAAAACATAACGATGGTTGTATTACATTGTTTTTACAGCTCAGGGTGTGGTATGGTACCCTTTGAAACACGCATCGGATCGGGGTGTAGGTTGGGCCGCGCGGTGCAGGTCTCGCAAAGGTAGATCGTTTCCTTTCTCATTCCTTGTTGAACGCAAACAACACATCTACCAGTGCCCTTTTCTCTCCTTGCCATAAAGTGTCTGCCAAAAAACAATAAAACAACGAATGCAGTACTGTTTCACATGGAGTCTGCACGGAACTGATTTGCGAGTTAGTTTGTCTACAGCGTTAGTGTCGCTCGAAACAGAGCATTAGTGGTGTAGAGTACCAACTTAGGTGCTCCTCCCACCGCTATTATGGAGTTCGGAGTCGACCGCTATTATGTTTTTTAACCAAGGGATACGTTATATAATAACTGCTGCTCTCGAGCGGCAAAACTGAAAACTATTTAGTCCTGACAATACACTGAATGTTTAAAAGCAAGTATATTTGTCCACAGCGTTTTGAGCAAAGTCAAACTTAGCGGTTATATTCGTTTACAGCGTGGGAAGGGATAATAGTTGTTAGGGTTTTCTGTGAAATGTTTATTTACTAGATTTTTTCTTTAATATATCATATTTCGTACAGTTATTGTTTGTCACATTTCTTCAATTATGTGACATTATTATAAGTAAAGTAAAGGTAGCCTCACACTATTGGATGAAAGTAATCATTCAAAATCAACAAGCAATACAATTGCTATGACAATAATAGCCAGTGTGATCAGCTATCATAGACATGTCAAGTGATCATAAAGAGTGTTGTTTTATTAGCGCTATAAAGCTATAATATTTAGCAAAGGCTATGCAGCTTTCAACAAATGGTGCACTGCATACTGATTATA
>JAGFPH010000468.1:128081-153939 GCA_018207615.1 Philaenus spumarius
GTCTTATGGCCATTATTACTTACAGTTTTATTTATTATATTCGTCGCACTGTCCGTTACCTAGGATTTTTTCGTCGATTTCACAATTCACCTCTGAAGCCTACCTTACACAAGTTCCAACAAAGCACATCGAAAGAATATCCGTCGATAAACAACCAATCTTACATGATCAGCTTAATATTTTCAATCACGTCACCTCCAAAGTACATCTACTTTACATTTTGACCAACTTGTCACTACTTTTTCAAAGAAAATCACATTTTTCTTGCGACAACACACGCCGGCTTCATTCAACAAACATAAGCTATGTCGCCATCTTGATCCCCTCTACTGCTTCTAGAATGTTCTGTTTCGTACGCATTCGCTAGGCTACCTGATCTTCGTCACGTACACAAGTTGTTTTCCTCTCTCTCTGTTCATTGCATCCATGATCACTGTACATACTTTCATATTAAGTTCTCGATTCATGTTAAATTGTGCTCTGTACTGTTGTTATATTCTTTTTATTTATTTATTTATCGAACTGTTTATAATTTCGACTACCGTTTTATTATTCGCGTATAACACACTACTTTTTGAAATAAAGTTTTTATATAGTTCTCACATTCTACACACGATCATATTTTAATATATATTTTTTAAGTCTGCTTTTGTTTTTCCTATTTTTTTTTTTAAATCTGCTTTTATGTTTTATTATTTGTTTATATATATAAAAAATGATTCTACTGTAATTATCTTGCGTCATTAAGAAATATATTTATATGAAAAAATTAAATGATTAGTATTATTTATGTATTGCGTCATTTATTCATTTAGACCAAATCTCTATTCCTTTAGTCACTATAGGAAACAGCTGATTCATATCTTATTTTATTAATTTCTCTGTGACATGGACATAAGTGTTACATGGTTTACTTTGTACGCACCCAGATGTGAAATTGTAACATATTCTCTGAATGCGTATAGAATTGAGAAAGTATATTTCATATTCTTTTAAATTTTATTATTATTATTAATGGTGATTCTTGTGAAATATAAATTAAAGAATGTAAAAGGCAGACAGATAAATAGACAAAATAATTTAAAAAGGCAGACAGATAATTTAAATAGAGAAACAATTTGAACAATAGGCTATAAGAATGGAAAGAAATTACTTTTTTTAAATCAAAAATATTCAGCGTAATAAACCGGAAACTAGTTCGATGGAAATTTTTAGAAGCACACACTGAGGGGCTCATAGAACTTTCTGGAAGGCAAATTTGAGGGCGTATGGAAGGTTCTGGAAGGTAAAACTAAATGGAAGTTTGAGTCTTTAAAGCGCATATGGGAGAGCATGTGCAAGTCAGTCACTCACAAGGAGACAGACGAATAAAATTTATTTAAGTGGTGAATGTAATATGGACGCATGAAACGTGTTTGAATTGAGGAGTAATTTGTATTTCAATTGTTCAACGATTTAAAGTGATTGAAGTGGTGTTGGTAAAGAATTGAAGAAAGAAGCTGGACTATTTTGCAATTGCCCTGTGTGTGTGAAAAACTTGAACAATTTTAATACGCGTAGGCTAAAGTGATTTAAAAAGGTTAACAAAAGGTTTGTGTGATAAACAGTTAAAATCAAGGAAAAACTTGCAAGTATAAACTTCAATTGTCTTCTGTCTTTTGTTGTTTTCTTAAAAATACTGTCTGCACTTTCATTCTAAATATTTTTTTCAAAATTAATGTATTTAAATTTAATAATTTCCATTTATTTTTTATTTTTGTAGCGTTATAACAATATATAATATGTATCATTAAATCATCAAAGTCTTTCATCATGTGAGTTGAATTTCATTGACATCCACATTTCGATTTCCTGCAGTACTTGTGCAGTAGTCGAATCCACAAAACTGCTGACGGTACATCCATTTGATCTAATATGTCCGATAGCCTGATCTGTTGAGACAGACAGTGTCAAGTTGGAATATGTTCTGATTTGTCAGTCAGCTTCCGTTAAACAAGAGCCGCTAGAGTGAGGTCGTTTTTACCGTGTTTCGTGCATTATGGATTTCGAACAACTTATTAACATTAAGTTTTGTTTCAAGTTGCAAAAAAGTGCCAAAGAAGCTCATGAAATGTTAAAATCAGTGTATGGCGATAATGTGGTACCTCAGAAGACTTGTTTTGCAAGTGGTATGAGCGATTTAATAGCGGAAATGAGTCGGTTGAAGACAAAAACAGCCGGGATGTTCTTCAACCTCAAAAAAAAAAGAAAGAAAACGAACAAAAAGTGACCGAACTTGTTCGTACAAACAGGCGAATGACTATTCGAGAGCTTAATATTCTCGTTCATGTAAAGCATTTTAACTGGTAATTTGCAAATGAGATGAGTCTGTGCAAAATCTGTTCCCAAAAAACATTTGTGAAATGATGTGCGAAGAAAGAGACCAGAAAAATGTACCAATGGCTACCGTCTTCATCATGACAACCTGCTACAAGTTGCTTATGATTTGCGAGTTGGCCGGAAAAAGTGTTCCTGTCTCTTCTTCTCATCCGCCTTACTCACCAGATTTAGCACCATGCAACTTCTAGTCTTCTAAAAAATTAAAAAAAACACTAAAAGGAAAACATTTTTACACCATTCCCAATATTGAGATGGCCACGACACAGCAGCTGAAAGCCCTTCCTAAAGAACCCTTCCAGAAATGCTTCCAGTCATGGATTTAATGTTGGAACAAGTTCATCACTAGCCAAGGACAGTACTTTGAAGGAGATTACTTCAAATTTTTTTGTAAGCTTATTACTTTGTTTGTAATAAAATTATTTACCATATTTTGTAATCAACCTCAACATTATTGACATTCTCCTATATTTGTGTCTTGCTTGTGAATTGAAGGCTTCAGAAGTTCTACTAAATGAAAATTACTTTATCGTCCTGTAAAATGCCAAAATTTGGAGTCAGATATGCTCAACTTCTTAGCTGCGTCGAAGAGCCTGTGATGCTGGCTCCTCTCCAAGTAGGGGTGAATCTCTGTTGTTTCTGTGATCTCCTGGTCTGTCTTGCATAGTGGTAATAAAATAATTATTATAATAATTTTTAACCTTGTTAAAAGGATTCTTAAGTGCAATGGGCTTATGGATCTTGACAAGGGTAACTGAGGGATCAACATCCTTATATCCTTATGTGGGAGTGCAATAAGCCCTAGAGGCTGATGTGCATAAGGTTCTGGACCCCCTCCCCCCACAGAAGAAGAAGAATATAATAATATATCTTAATCATCACTACTTCATGAAGAACTTGACATTTTGAAAGCAATTCACTGAAAGTTGGAATCATACTGACATTTCCTTGACGACCCGATTGAGGACGTGAAATGAGGGAGGCAACATTCGTTCTTTTGCACTCTTGACGAGTATAACACGTTTCTCTCACGCATAGCATGGGCAATGACCCTAACTGCATACTTTATAGAATTCTAATGATATTTTTAAATCAGACAAACACAAATAATGACTTGTACATAGAACCAAAAAAATTTGAAATTATTTTTATATTGACGTTGCTGTTTCATACAAAATAATAAGAAGAAAAAACAGGAATAAATTATTCTGTTAGTGTAATAATTAACTTATACAAAATTTCAAGTTGATATCCTTTTTCTACAATGACTGCTACAAAGTTCGAAGCGATCAAATCCCTTCCATGTTGTGCCACAGGCCTTGGACACGATTATCTAATGTTATTGGCTAATCAATTACTAGATTACTAATTCAAGAAACTATATTTACATGTATCTGCAGATTCGTGGACGTGGATTTGACTATTCTATACTTGTTCGTGATATGAATTTAATCAAGTGGACAGGAGCGAATGTCATTAGAACTTCCCACTATCCATATTCTGAAGAATTTCTAAACCTAGCAGATGAACTTGGTTTATTAGTGATCCTCGAAAGCCCAGCTTGCAGCCTGAGGTTAGTAAATTAGCTTTCTTATCTTTCTCTTTAACCCTAGTACTGATAGGTTGAATTCTCAGAATGATAGGCGATTTTAGCTTTTCGTGAAGCTTTCAGTTTGAAAAATCATAAATAATATACTATATAGATAAATCATAATGTTTTATAAACCAGTTTTTTTCGGAATTAACTATAGAACATGATAGTACAGTAGAGTCCCCCTATTCCAAAAATCCTCCTTTTCCGAACTGAGTTAAAAAAAACAGCAAAAATTAAAAAGACATTTGTGAAAAAACGTACGTTTATTGTTATACAAATAAGTTAGATAGAGACATACATTTAAGCTTGATGAAAACACCTAAAATAAAATTTAAACGAATGCTGTTTTTTTCCTTCACGTTTTCCATCTGTTTTGCATGAAGGAAGCTATGGCAACAAGCGTCCGGTGAAACGGATACCGGGTCCTTCAGAAAGAAGGAAAGATTAGATACAACAGCTAGGCATTAGTAGTGTTTTTGCGACGTGCCAGTTGCTTTCATCCGTTTTTCTCCTTTGTTTTCTTAATCTCGAAGGAATTTATTTTTCTCAATATTTTCTCAAGATAATGCGGTAATAATGGACAGACTGTGGGATGATAAAACAGACATTTCGAACAACCTATCTCTTTCCTTCCATTTTTAGTAGAAAACGGAATCGTAAAGCAACAGAAGGAAATAAGCCCGGATTAATAGAGCGAGGTCAAGAGCTGCGTCTACGTGTGATATGAGTTCAGTTTGAGAGTTCACCTCCTCCTCGCTTTCTTCCGAGCTGATCAACGCTGTGTAGAACAGACACTATCAGATGTCCCCGCACTTAATTTACGCCTTAACAAGTCAATATGTTGATATTATTTATGAAATCAACCTATTCCGAATTCCCTCTAAACCGAACAGTGTTCGGTTCCAATTAGTTCGGAATAGCGGGACTCTACTTTATTATAAAATCGTAAATTATGACTATCACTTCACTAACGTTCAAATGAGTTGTAATTCACCACTCAATCAGTTCTAGGGTTAAAGCTCTTTCTGCTTTGAGACATTTAAAAAATTATGTACAGAAATTTTATTGTGATATGAAATTTTTCCATGCCATTTTATAAAAATAATAAGTAACAATTGAACTGGAAAACAATTTATCAAAACTAAAAAAAGGAGTTGAATAGAGTATTTAAAAAATGTTCGAGGTATAGATCTTTTATAAATATTGGCCACAGTATATTTTTCATTTGTTTATAGAAGATTGGAATATTGTATAATCTGTTAGGGTAGTGGGCGGGGGGGGGGGGGGGGGGCAAAAATTTGAATTCAATCTCAGCTTTATAAAAAAAATGGTTTTTATAAAATCGCACCTGTACTTAGTTTTTTTCAAATAACTTTTGCTTTGTTTAACGTAACTGTACATACAATGTATTAATTATTTTTTTCACAATGACACAGTGAACTTTTTAACAGTTGACATATCTTTCTAACTCAATTTTTATTTGAGCTAAAGTGGAAGAATGGGAAAATATTGTTTTTTTAAAAATCAACATTATCTTATTTACCAATGAATAACATGTTTTGGATAGAAGCAGGTGTCTTAGTTACAATAATATGATACTCTGTAGTTAATTCTGAAAATACGATAAAAAATGTCTTATCTATGAAATATATGTTTTATTAAAACATCATATAGCTGCAAGAAATGATGAAATTACCTACAGAATCATTCTTGGAATTTAATCTATCAGTTGTATGGTTAAAGCGTTGGCAGTAACCTCGTGCATTATTTTCCAGCAATTTCAGTGAAACATTGATGAACAAGCATTTAGACATATTATATAGAATGGTGGAACAACACAGGAATAGACCAAGTGTTATCATGTGGTCTCTTGCCAATGAACCGTATTCTAATCTCGATGCTGCTGGGGCTTACTTCAGGTAAGCCAGAATAATGTCAAAGTTTATGCAATGAAATTTTGTACATTCTAGATACTATAATATGCCACTATCAATATATTCAGTAATACCTCTATTATTTGAATTAATTGGGACCTGTGAAAATTTCCAATAAATTTTAAATGTTATTTTTGTATGTTTTACTGAAAAATCTAAAAAAAATTATTAATATACGTTATTAATGTATTATTTCAAAAGACATTCAAATAAATAAATACAGACATGTTGGCAAATTTACAATCATCGTTGCAGTTTATTAGTTTTTTACAAACAATTGGCACCCGAATGTTCATACAAAACGTAACGAAATAACTCCAATTTCGTCAATCTCTACAGCCCGCCCAGTATTTTTTCTGAGTTAAACCTAAATACCGTTTCACAATTTCCACTATCTAAAACTGCCATCCAATTAAAAATCGGTCAAACGGTTGTAAAGTAATGGGGCGTTTTTTAGACCCTTGCAATTGGTTAGTTTTCCAAACAATAAACAGCCTTATTTATAACACATGATATCTGAGAGATGTTATTCTATTTTTAGAAATATTTTGATAAGTCTGTGTAAAGGATGCTTCAAGCTAACATTTCGTGTAAACCAAATATGTTTTGCTCGAACGCTTTTGTCTACGACCGTGGGAAAGACAGCGTTTTAACGTTCCCATCTGAAGGTTCAAATTTAAATCTAACCTCTTTTTGTCACATGCGAAGTATAGCCGAATCAGCCCGTGTTCGTGTATTGCAAGCATCAATGAGAGATTTCTATATTTGTCCTCACTTTTGTAATTCAAATAATTCTAAGTCAAACACTTTTATGAAAAGATAATTTACAAGTATACAGTTTAATTCTTTGATATATTCTCTACACTTTGTTATAATAATATTTCATTTTTGGGCAAAGCATATTTTCCTAAATTACGTTTAAAACTTACGCATAGTTTTGTTAGCAGTCTTGTAGTAGGAACATAAAAACTGGTGTTTTAAAAATAAGAAATTTGAAATTGATAAATAAACTTTTTTATATTTATGAAAAAAATTACAAAAAATGTTTAATACTTTTTATGTAGGCCTAAAGTTGAAATTTTACTTTTAATAACTGAACATTTTTTGTTTCTTGAGGAAATAACTTTGTAAATTTTACATCTATATTGTTTTTACTGGCATATATAAATTCTTTGAATCTTTCTCTACAAAAAAATTATGGAACACTTTTGGATTGGTGTTATTTTACTATTTTTGGCGAATTTTTGAAAAAATGCTTGCATACACCAAGAAATCCATTTTCGTTAACATTGCCGGTTCTAGGGGTGAAACAATATTTTGGATACTTTTATGCTATCGAAGGAAAGAAATTAAAGTTAATAAATTTACTATGTTAGTTAGACGGTATTGGTTCTTAATTAATTACAGATAGACAGGATTAGCTTGTAAATAATTTTGCTTAGGCTGTATTGTCTTTATAGACCCTTAGTACTTCACCAGTTTTTGTTATTTGTGCAGTAGTGCTGCTATGTCCAGGATTTTTGCCGTACACATTGTATTAGTCTGTGCGAAACGCCTGCCAGAATTTGTTAGAGCTAAAAGTAAATTTTGTTAGAAATGTAACGATTTAAAATAACTACAAGTCGTGCCACCCTAACTTGGGGCTACCCAAGCTGACCTGCAGGGATATTAACCACCCGGCCGCAACCGACCCTTTTACAATCCTATTAGGGACGCTTCCATGAACGCCCTAGTCCAATATAAAAACAAAATAAATTATAATGTGATGTACTGATTCACATAATCATATTAAGAACAACGCTGTAACAAAAATTCCTGTTTTTATCCCATATCAATCTCACATCTTTTACTGTTTTAATAAAATTATAAACTATAAACAAAATACAAAATGTGACGGCATAGTGGTCAGTATTATATTTTCACTTTATACAAATTCGAAACTGTGTAAAAGAATAAAAAGTACAAATTTTATGTTTTAAACATATAAACTTGTACACTCAATTAACCGTATTATCCGATTATAAATACTAGAAATATTGTACAACAAAATAGACGGGTGAGTGTGCAGCTAATGAAACTACATCTTGGGTAAAGCGATTGGCATTCTGGCATTCTAGCACCGGTTGTCAGGGTGAATATACTTCCTGGTGAATATTATAATACCCTCACTTACATTCTTGTACATTTACTCATTATGGTAATTTCTGCCTCTACATACATCAGCGATGTTGTTTTCAAAGACACCTGACAGGTCTTAAAAAGTAAAATAAAGACCTGACAGTTTTCAAGCTCTACGGGAATTGTATAAACGGACAGGTATGGTGACAGGCACAAGCAGAGCAACGATGAAGCGTATTAAGAAGACTGTCGACGATGGAAAAGTGCTTACAACGCCGGGGGAAAACGGCCAAGAGAAGCAGGGTATCAAAGAAGTAATGCGACGACCTTAACTTAAAATAGGAATTCGCCGGGTTGTCCATAGCATGAATAAAAACACAAAAAACTAACTTTTAATGCTGTCTTTGGCAGTCTTTATCCTGCAAAACGAACTTTGCTAAAAAACGCATAGACAAAGTTTTTAATTGTAGGTTTATTTTGTTAAAAATTTTATTAAAATCTTAAAAGATTGAAATGGGACAGAAACAGAAATGTTTGTTACGTTATTGCTCTTAATATGAACTCGTGAATCAGTATACCACATTATAAATTGTTTAATTTTAATATTAAACTAGGGCGTTCACAGAAGCGTCGCTAATAGGATTGTAAAGCGTCGCTTGTCGGTTGCAGCCTTTTGGTTAATAACCCTTTAGGTTAGTTTTGGCTGCTTCAAGTTAGGGTGGCACGAACTATAAAACTACAGCTGAGATCGTCGTGTTTGGAACATTAAACCCAGTGAGTTGTCAGTGATCCGAAGTTTCTCGGCTAAACCTTGTTTTGGGCATTTAATGACCATTCATTAATAATCCTAACTATATTAATCACCCCTGCTTACGCCCCATTACATATGTGAAATAGCATTTTGCATTCACTCTTGTTTAAAAAAATATCATACTTTAAAAAATCTAAATTTTCTAAAAAAAAAACATGTCATTTTTACTTAATTTACTTTTAAAAATTATTTTATGTCATAACAAACTTATGATTAATTTCTAAAAAGTAAAAATACAGAACACAATTCTCACAAAAATATGTTTAATTGTCAAACGGGTTTCAACCACAAAGTCGTCATCTTCAGTGACACATGAGCTACAACTAAATTATAACTAAGGAAACAAGGTGTTATGCTACATATTTATATCCTCTCACAGAGTAGGGTCTTAGTTTACAAACGACCAATAGGGTTAACAAAAACAACATAATAGTGCAAGGTAACCTAGAGCATATAGTTAAAATTAATACAACTATATTATGTCTAAATATAAAGAATAATGAGAATGAGTGGTTAATTTCTAGGACACGAGTAAGATATATAACTAAACTAAACTAAGATATAGGCCTAAACTAATGGAAAAAAGTAGAAGAATGGGAAAGAAAGATTAAATTGTATGAACACAAACTGTGTGTGATATTCCAATATAGAAATAAAATACATTCTAGTATATAATCGCTACTTATGTATAATTTAAAAAAAATTATATATTTTTATACAGGATGATGCAAAAGTTCCGCAACCCCTTTGTAGATTTAATACTGTTACATGTATTAACTCCAAACATTCAGGAAGTTATATTTTGCAAATTCTTTGAGGGTTATGAATAAATTTTACTCTTATTCGTTTAAGGGGGGTTGCAAGTCAAAATTTTAAAATAGTAACCCTTTGTGTGATACTTCATTTTAAAGCCCTCATTGAGACGAGAAAATTTGTGTAAATTAAACCTCTCTCTGATTTCCCAATCCAAAATAACGGAGCCAAGAAGTTCAAATGTTTCTATTTTTCTACATATTATATTCTACACACAGTTAGATATGTATTCATTTTAGGATACAGAAACATTGCAAATTTTTTAATCTAATTAATTATGATTTAGAAAAAAGTAACTCGCATACTAAATAATTTCAGTCACTAAAAATCATCCATCTCGATAAAACAAAAACAATTGGAAAGGAAATGTTTTAAACTTTAATTTTTGTATTTCAAATTTGTTCTAAAACATATATTTACATATGTAATCATCGTTGTAAAATTGAAGTTGTCTAAATCAGGTTGAGACAACCAGGAAGCACAATTGGGACACACGTCATTAGATTAAATGTTCTCAAAAATTCCAGAACCGTATGGAAGAAATAGAAACGGAAGTAGCGATGTTTTAGCACATGGGTATTTCAGTCCTTGTATGAGACTTAAAGGTGATCGGACTTGTGTCCATTCGTTCAGTGAACGAAATAAGTGTTAGACATAAACGTGAAGGCATGAATATGTTTGAGTTGTGAAAGTAGATATGATTTGTCATTTCTGGGCCCTTTCTATACAAATGCAGCTATCACCGAAAACGTTACCCCCAATTAATCCTAATTAACCCTAATTAATCCTATTTAACTCGAATGAACCTTAATTAATCCCAATTACCCCTAATTAACCTCCCCAATTATCTCCAATTAATTTGCTATCGCACCCACTTGACTTCAATTAATCCCAATTATGGTTGTAATTTAGTCAACCCTAAATAATTGTAACTATGGTTTTCCCATTTAACCCTATAAAAATTGTCAAAATGATACAGAGCATAGCATAAAAATTTATCTTTCGTTCTTTCAACAGTACGATTCGTAAAATTTAACTTTCGTACCTTGTCATCGTATTTTTAGCTGTCGTAAAATATAATTAAGAATCGGTAGAACACATTTACCTCAAAAGTATGATTCGTCAAATTTAACTTTCATCCAAAATACCTAATCATCGTATACTTTTGGAACTATCGTAAAATATAATTGTTACTTTTTAAAATGAAAAAAAAAAACAACGTCTATAATAGATAATGCTTTGCAAATAAGATTTCCTATTGACACACGTTGATTCTTCAAATTCGCCGGTGATGTATAAAATGTTCTAGATCACCGATAAAAATAATCGGATTAGTTATTTTCCAACCTCTCACTAACCTTTACTAACGTAAAAAATATTTCCTATTGACGCACGTTGTTTCTTCGAATTCACAGGTGATGTATAAAAAAGTTTTAAATCACCGATAAAACTAATCGGATTTTCTAACCTGTACTGACGCAAATTAGATTTCATATTGACGCTTGTATTGTTGTTTCTTCGAATTCACGGGTGATGTACAAAAAGTTCTGGATCAGCGATCGGACTATCTATTTTCATGAATAAAAAAATTGCTCTCGACGTAAATTGCAAAGGTTATACTGATTTAAATTATATAAACGTTTTACGTTACAGATATTTTCATAGTCTTCGTCTTACTACTGCAGTGTTTTATATCTACTATAAAATTAATTTTGTTTGTTTCTCAACAGAGAGATCAGTGCTTTTAGTTTATCGAATTTACTACAACTCTTCATCAAAGGTTTCTGTTTTGCTAAAGGTGAGATATTTAAAAGAAAGTTTATTAAATTTCTTTGAAAAAATTAATACTTCAAAATTATGTTTTCTAAAACTTAGTAACAAAGCTTATGCACCAGAAAAATTTCAGCTCAAGCTGCTGGATATGATTTGAGTAGTGAGTATAGTACAATTGTTCCAAAACATGGTAGACAATTACTAAAAACTGATTTAGTGATTATTGTTCCGTTAAATTGTTATGGTAGGATAGCACTTAGATCTGGATTAGCATTCAAACATTTTATTGATGTCGCAGCTGGGGTAGTAGATAGATTATTGAGGAAATGTACAGATACTGTTATTTAATATTCTGACGAAGATTTTATAGTAAATGAAGGTGATAGAGTTGCTTAATTAATATGCGAAGTAATATTTTATCCAGATCTAGACGAGATTAAGTCTGTTAAGGATTCTGAAAGAAATACTGGAGATTTTGGTTCAACTGGAATTTAAATGTATTTAAAATATAAAAGTACTACAAAATAAAATGTTGCATATTTTAAAATGATTTTGTTACAAATTTTATTTTATTATATTTCAGAAAAATGGTTATACCACTTTCATTTATATTTTTAAATTATTTCAAGGAAAAAAATGAAAAGAAAGGCTGGAAAAAAATCATCTTCATCTATAGATAATGTATTTCCTAGTGTGTCAGGTGAAAATGTGCCAGCAGAAAAAATAAGGTAGTCGATGGAAGACTTACAATATATTGGATGATAGAGACTATTATACTTTTTGGTGTAGATATCTTAGTTAGGTTTAAAACAACTCAGACATCTGTTAAATCAGCTAAGAAAAATGAAAAGAGCTACGAAATTTTAAATATCTTAAGTGCATTCAATAGTTTCGTTGATTTGGTGAAAAATAAAATTACGCATTCTAAAAAAATTAAATATAATGATTTATTGTATTTATTTGAAAACAATGAAAATAATATAAAGGATACAACTTGTACGATATGTGCTGGTAATATTTTTACTCGTCTAATAAATAATAATAATAAACGTGAAGACAAATCAGATACAGATACAGATTATTCTTCTAGTACTGATGCCGAATTTAAATTTGGTAAATTATTTAGTAAATCAAAAAGATCCAAGTTTTCTAAAAAATCTAAAGAAGTCACAATAAAACAAATATTTCAAACTAATACAGATAAGAAAAGAAAAATAATGAAATCTCCAGGAGAAACTGGGACTCATTTGATAAAAATTGAAGTAACTGATTTAAGAGACTTAAGAAATGTTGCTGAAAAACAATATTGGACCAAAGTTAATAAAAAAGCATACTTTGTACTAGACGAAGAATACGATGATGATGAAGAAACATTAAAATCGATCATGGATGTGTTTTATTAAGCGGGACAAAGAATATCGACTATTCCAAACGTCGATATTCAGTGTCATAAAACGGCTGCAACAAAACAAAATTTAGGTTATTTTTTAAAATGATTTAGTTATAAAAAGTCGATATTCAATATCATTAAACTGACAAAGTTTTTAATATTTTTAAAATGATTTAGTAAAAATAATTAGATTTTATTATATTTCAGAAAAGATAAATAGAAAAAAAAGGCTAGCCATCTTCATCTGCCATATTGCCTAGCGTAATGGGTGAAAATCTGAATCGAAAAATTGCAAGAATGGAAATACTAGAAAATACTAATGATTTTGTAGAATTAGAAAATGCACGTAAAGGGATTTTAAAAACTTTTGATTTAAAAAGTAATGAAAATGAAATTAAAGATGGATGTTTACTTTTAACCTTTAATAAGGATAAAATTAAAAACATTATGTTAGTAAATGTTTAAATATTTACAGAACTGTTAAATTTAATATATTGGTTGAATGTACTTACACAAAACCCATGGCTAATGAGTTTCAAGACCGTTCTTTTAAAACTAAAAACGAAACTGTATTTTAAGCAACAGAAATTAATCGTATTTTACATCATATGTTTGCAAAAATCTGTCACTAAGAATCTGAATTGGAAGGTAAACGTAGTGGCTAGACTTTATATTTATTCGGTTGATAGTATATTACTTCGTCAGTAAATATATTTTTTTGAGAGGTAGTTAATTTCTTCCTCTACCTAAATTCATTGAAATAAAGCATGCAATTATAAATGTACAGAATTAAAATGGTAATTTTTGTTTTAAATAGGCTATTTTCAGTAAGTATGTAGAGAAAGAACCTCACAAACTCGGTCCAAACTATTATAAACTGATTAATAAATTTAATTTTAACAAAATTGACTTTCCTACTCCGTTAAAACAAATAAATAGATTTGAAAAATAAATATGTTTCTATCAATGTATATGGGTTGGATAATAAAAATATGGTATTTCCACTTAAAATTTGTGATTATGAAAAAAATAATCACTTTGATTTATTACTACTTACAGATGAAAATGGTGTAAGTCATTATACTTATATTAAAAGTTTTTCTAGATTAGTAAATTCTCAAATAAGTAAAATATTCATAAGAAAGCTATTTGTAAACGCTGTTTATCGCATTATCAAGGTAAAGAGCGTGAAGAAAAATTAAAACATGTTTGTCTATTGAACCAGTAAGAGCTATTATGCAAAAAAAAAGAGGATTCACCTTCTATAGTTAAGTTTATAAATTTCCATTATAGTTTGTATGTACCTATTGTAATTTATGCTAACTTCGAATGCTTATTAAAACCAGTAAATAAAGGATTAACAAAATCAACATTTGTAAACAATGAACACGAACCGATGAGTTTTTGTATATACATAGTAGCCGATAAAAATGTTTTATCGAAAGAAATAATTGATAACTTACAGAAAGATCCTTTTTTATATAGAAGGGAAAAAGCACCCGAAAAATGTATGACATACTTAATTGAAATAATGAATGTAATTGGTAAAATAGTAAAAGATAAAAAACTATTTTACCTCTCACTCAAGAAGAAGAAATTAAATTTTAAAATGCTATGTTCTGTGAAATGTGTTATTGTGATTTCACAGGATTTCACAGACCGTTTTAGATCTGTCCTATGTAATAATTGTAATTTGAAAAGAGTAAATCAGAAATATATTCCTGTTTTTATACACAATAGTTCAAATTATGATCCGCATTTCATAATTAAACAATTAGGTTGCGATTCACAGCGTATTAACATTTGACCTAATAATAAAGAAAAGTATATCTCATTTGAAAAATATACAAATAATGGATTCATTTTAAGATTTGTTGATACTTTTAGATTTTTAAATACAAATTTAAATTCTCTTTCTAGTTATTTAACTGAAGATCAATTTCATCATGTAAAAAATTTTTTTTAATATGACGATTTGCTGTTTGTTACAAGAAAAGATGTATTTCCATATGCGTATACAGATTCTTGGAAGAATCATATTTACCTCCTAAAAATTCTTTTTATAATAGTTTACAAAATAATTGTCATATTACAAATGAAGAATATGAATTTGCTAATAACTTTTGGAATCATTTTCATTGTAATACATCGGGTGATTACAGCGATGTGTACTTGAAAATTGATGTACTTTAACTATGCGATGTTTTCAAAAATTTTAGAAAATTATGTATTGACTTTTATGAATTAAATTGTGCTCACTATTTAACATTATCAAGTTTTTCTTTTGATGCAATGTTGAAATTTACTAAAGTTGAACTTGAGTTATTTACTGATTATGAAAAATATATATTCATTGAAAAGGGGAAAAGAGGAGGTACATCATCCTGTTTAAAACATTATGATAAAGCAAATAATCCTTATCTAGGTGAAAACTATATTAGTAATTTACCTAATTCATATCTTTTGTATATTGACTGTAATAACCTATATGGTTGGACTTTAAGTAAATCTATGCCGAAAAATTAATTTAAATGGAAAAATTTCGAAAATTTTGATATACTATCTATACCTGACGATTCTGCTAAAGGTTATATATTGGAAGTAGATATTGATATCCTGAGAAATTACACAATTTACATAATGAACTTCCGTTTCTCTGTGAAAATAAATATCCTCCTAACGAGAAACAAACAAAAAATTATTAACTACTTTAGAAGAAAAAAAAAATTATGTTGTTCATTACATACATTTAAAGCAAGCTGTTCAAATGGTTTAATAATTAGAAAAAATTATAAAATTCTTAAATTTAATCAGGAACCTTGGTTGAAACCTTATGTTTTGTTCAATACTGAAAAACGAAAACTCCCAAAAAACATTTTTGAAAAAGAGTTTTATAAATTATTAGTTCCATATGTTAGGAAAAACAATTGAAAATACAAGAAAAAGGAAAGTAATTGAATTAGTGAATAATGGAAAAAGATTAAATAAACTTATAATAAGTAAGCCAGTTTATCTGGAATCGATAATTTATGATGATTCACTTTGTGCAGTTAGAAGTGCAAAAGAAACTGCTGTGTTTAATAAGCCTATTTATATAGGATTCAGTATATTAGAATTGAGTAAAAGTTTGATGTATGATTTTTATTATAATGTATTAAGAATAAAATATGTATTAGAAAATATGAACCTTTTATATATGGATACCGATTCTTTCTTTCTAGAAATGATTACTGAAGATATTATTTTATAAAGATATACTAGAACCTGATCTTAAACATTTTTTTGATACATCTGATTATCCTGTTAATCACTAATGTTATTTTGACTATAATAAAAAGGTTTTAGGTAAATTCAAAGATGAATGTAACAGTAATCCTATAATTGAGTTTATTGGCTTACGGGCTAAACTGTATTGCTTTACATGTAAAAGTTCTGATAACAATCTTTGTGAAAATAAAAAAACAAAATGTGTTACTAAAGCTGTTGTAAAACAAAATATAAATTTTCTAGACTATAAAAATGTTTGAAACTTTTATATAAATATTAGAAAAGAATGTAAAGTGTTTAGCTCTCAAAATCATTGTTTAAAACACTTACAATTTATAAGCTTGCTTTAAGTATATATGATGATAAGAGAATCGTCTGTGATGATGGTATAAACACTATAGCTTATGGACATTATCAATATTGTAAAAAAAAAACTTGAGAAATGTTTTAAATTGTTGTCACTGTGGTATATCATTTAAAATTTATTGACTTTTGATTTATTTCTTATTACCTATTATTTACAATTTAAATATTATTGTATTGCTCATTGGGTTTTATTTTTTTATACCTTACTCTTTCTAATGAAAAGGGGCTTTAAACTTTATTGTAACAATATTATGGTTTGAAAATATCTGTAACGTAACAAAAACTTGAGAAATGTTTTAAATTGTTGTCATTGTTATAAATACATTTTAAATTTACTGACTGATTGATTTATTTCCTTATTGTATTATTCATTACGTTAAATTTTTTTTACCTTACTCTTTCTAATGGATAGGGGATTTAAATAATAAACAAAACAATAAATAACATATGTTTAAATATTTTTTATTGTAACAATATTATAGTACTTAACGGACAACAGCAGACAAGGGAGTATATTCTTTGAGCCCATCCTGAATTATAAGACAATAAGCTGCAGTGTTTGCATCAATATTTTCACTTGTTTCGAGTTCCACACGGACATCCAAAGTTCCAGTTTTTAATGTTTCATTTTGTCTTGAACAGTCTATGACAAATAAAGGAGTTTTGGCTAAAAATGTATTGCTGTCAACAGAAGGTTTTCTTGTCACTACCTTCGTAATACAATGATTGAAATTTTGCGAACATATCATAGATAATTGCTTTATTTCCATTAAAATTGTCATAGGGATAATATTATGAATTAAGAATTGTTTAACGTTTTGAATTTTACAAAAATCAAAATGACTAGAATTTTTATCATTAACATTTTTTTCTATTTGTTTGAAATGCAAATATTACATAACGTGGTTTTTCAGTAATGGATGCTGTTTTTACTGTCCAAGTTATATTTTTAGTTTGTGGTAATGCTGGATATTCTTGAAGTTACATACGATGAAATGGTACAGAAATAGGTTGATCTTTGTCTGTTAATCGTAAGAGTGATGAGTTATAATCAACTGAAACTTTAATGTAAGGTATTTTCCAAAAGATTCTATTAATAACTAGTTCTACCTTATTATCTGTTTGTGTTACAATTGCATTTACATTCGTTGAACTTCTTAACAGTATTAATTCCTGTTTGATATTCATAATTATATGTTTATAATCTTCGGCGAATCCAAGAAATAATTTTAATGGAATACAAAATGAAAATGTTTTTGTATTTTTCAATGGTAATGTATCCAATCTCCAACCGGCATTTAGTAATATATTTTTTTAATCTTCACGACTTGTTAGTAAATCTTTTATTGTTGAAGTTATTCCAACATTTTTTATGCAATCTATTTCTGTACCACAAATTTCATAGCGTATTTCATCGAAAAGAGAAGCCATTGCCTTCATCTTCTGTCCCATCAGATTTTATTCCTTTAAACGATCCCTCTATGTATATGTAACTTTTACTGGGGAGTGTGTATACATTCTGTTGGTGAACAGGTATACGAATTTCATTGTTTATCCCATATGTTGTTTGTGCATACGGAAGATGGGTATGGTACTCCAAATCAATAATAGTCTCATCAAAATAAATTTTTTCATCTATTTGCAACATGTTTTTTATTTACAATAAAATCTAAAGATTCTAGAAACTCCTTGTTACTCCTTGTTAATTTAACAAAAGTTTGGTTAGAACTGATTGGCAATGAATTGAAAGTATTACTTTTATTATTGAAAATTAATACCATTCTTAAGTAGATTCACGTCTTAAATGAAGTCGCAATGAAACAGATTCTTCTCTGAAGTTTATTAATTGACTCTCCTGATCTTCAAGCCGTACTGAAATGTTGTGAAGAAGTCTGGTTATATTTAAAGGTAAGTATATTATGGTAGTTGGTTTCTCAACAATTTTATAACCTGACTCTACTAAAGGGTAAAATTCATGAAGAATGTGGCCTTCAATACCATTTTTATAAGAGCCACGGACAATGTTACAAGTGACGCGTATTATATCCACTTTGTTAATGTTGGCAGTATATTGTGAAATATGCCATGTATTAGGTTACAATTTTTTCTTCTCAAATCCCAATAATAGACCAATGCAATGGGGTTTATCAAAATTTTGAATAATAAATTTTAGTTTAAGTGTTATTATTACCTTTAATATTCAATTCAACCGCTTTTTTATGCTTTTCGCTAATAGATTATTTTAAAAAGAAATTATATTTTCTATTTCATAAGATCCTTCTGGCAATTGAATATCATCTTTTTCTCCATAATAAAATTTATCGAACATCTTTTTCAATATTTGGTATTGTATTATATCATGAGATCAATTAATCCAATTTCATATTTATGAGTAGAAAAATCTATAGGAGGAAATATATCACAAGATAATTAAGAACCTCTTCCGTTTAAGCATAGAAAATATCTGTAACGTAGAACGTTTATATGATTTAAATCAGTATAACTTTCACAATAAATCAGTATAACCTTTGAAATTTACGTCGATAGCAAATTTTTTATTCATGAAAATAGACAGTCCGATTGCTGATCCAGAACTTTTTATACATCATCCGTGAATTCGAAGAAACAACAAAACGTGTGTCAATATGAAATCTAATTTGCGTTAGTAAAGGTTAGAAAATAACTGATCCGATTAGTTTTATCGTTGATCCAGAACTTTTTATACATCACCCGTGAATTCGAAGAAACAACGTGCGTCAATTGGAAATATTATTTATGTTAGTAAAGGTTAGTAAAAGGTTGGAAAATAAATAATCCGATTATTTTGATCGGTGATCGAGAACATTTTATACATCACCCGCGAATTCGAAGAAACAACGTGCGTCAATAGAAAATCTTATTTGCGAGAGATTATCTATTATAGACTCTGTTTTTTTTTATTTTAAAAAGTAACAATTATATTTTACAATAGTTCCTAAAGTATACGATGATAAGGTATTTTGGATGAAAGTTAAATTTTACAAATCGTAATTTTGAGGTAAATGTGTTCCACCGATTCTTAATTATATTTTACGACAGCTAAAAATACGATGACAAGGTATTTTGAACGAAAGTAAAATTTTACGAATCGTCCTGTTGAAAGAACAAAAGGTAAATTTTTATGATATGCTCTGTATCATTCTGACAATTTTTATAGGGTTAAATGGGAAAAAGTTGAATAAATTACAGTCATAATTGGGATTAATTGCAGTCAAGTGGGTGCGATAGCTAATTAATTGGAGATGTGAGGTTAATTAGGGGCAATTGGGATTAATTAAGGTTAATTGAAGTTAATTGTGGTTAATTGGGGTAACATTTTTGGTGTTAGCTGCATTTGTAGAAAGGGCCCAGAAATGACAAATCATATCTACTTGTGAAGAAGTTAAAATATCAATCATCATTGTATTTATGAAAATAGTATTTCTACGATTTAATGTGTTAAAGAATTTTTGATGGTGTTAGAAAATAGTTAAAGAAGAACGGTGTAGTATTACGCAATCGCCCTGTGTGTCTAAATTTAAAAACTTGAACAGTTTTGTTAAGCGAAGTGCTACAAATGGGATATTTTCATTTGTATGGTAAATAAACTAAATATGGGTAGAAAAAGGAAAACTTGCAAGTATTAGTTTTAAGTATACCGTATTGCAATTTTTGACACTGTCTGCTTCTTTTCACTTCTAATTGATATATATTTACTAAAGAAACTAAATTATTAATCTTGTAAATCTTAAGGTATCCATGTTAAAACATAATATTCTTTAATTCAATGTTCTTAAAATTGAATATGTTTATTAATATGTTTCATTATAATCTTAAACTCAGTCATCGTGTGAGTCAATTTCTTTTGTGTTGCATCCATATGACTCAATTATCAAAGTACTTGTTCAGTGATCGAACCTACAAAACACTAAATTTAATAATTTTTATAAAGAATAATATTTTTTAATCACTTGTAACGGGATGGATGGAATCTTGGCGGAGTGGTACGATAGGCTGTGTGATGTCACAATCACATGGTTTGCCGAGCCCTTTTGTTGGGAACCAGGTCAGTGTGTTACAGGTGATTCTTTAAAAGATGGAAGTTGAATACATAGCATGTGTTATAGAGGATTGTTTACAAATAATAAGTACATTTTGAGGTTATGAATTTAAATAATTTATTTGAGCTTTCAATGGAAATATAATTACATTTATATAAATTATAATTAACAGTATGTAAATATAAACACATTCTATATAAATTTTTAATAATTAACAGGTACTTTTTTTATTTGTAACTGAAAATTTTGGCTAGTCGGGACAAAATTTATTTTTATACTTTTAACCATAATACAAATTTGTAACGTACCTATTGCCTTTCCCAACGTAGAGCTGATAAAGCTAAAAAAAAACATTTGTAACGTACCAACTACGTTACAAATTGGCTTTCCCAACTTGGGGCTGATACAGCTAAATAAGTCATTCGTAACGAACCCAATAACGTTACATCATCAAGATTTGAACTTTCTAAAACTGCCTTCTAATCAGTCGTCACTCTTATTAGTTTCTAAAATATAAAGTTTTCAAATAAAATATAGTATAAAATAATAATAGTATAAAATATAGTATAAAATAAAATAAAATATAAATAGTTTCTAAAATATAAAGTTTTTCAGGTAATTTATTACAAATTAAAAATAATAATAAAGTTTTCTGTAAACCCTTGCAATTGCATAGTTTTCAACTAATGTGAAAGCACATTTTGCAATCGATATGTATGTATATCTATTACAATTTGATATATTTCTATAGTGATATTTATATCGATTTGAAGAGAAAACTTCAACCTTTAATTTCGTGTAAAGTAAACCACATTTAGTTTAGGTTTTTATTCATATAGTCCTGTGAAATAAAGACATTTGTTGAAATCAATACGCACAGTTCCCATGCTCTAGTTATGCGTTGTTCCCACAGTCTAGACCGACAGGATATATATAGGCTGGGTCCATGAGATGTTTTGTCAGTTTGATCTAATTTTGTGATACAAGTAAAATTAAGGGAAATATGTTTATAAAGTAAGAATTTTCAAGTAAACAGTTCAATTCTATGATTTATTCTCTACACATTTATTCTCTGAACATTTCTCTACAAATAAGCTATGGAGCACCGTTAGATTTTGGTATAATTACTATATTTGGCGAATTTTTGAAAAAACAATTGCAACAAACACTGAAATGGCTTGTCATTGCAAAAATTTGCATTGAAAGTCGTAGGGTTAAAGGGGGGTTTGCAAATCAAAAATTTTAAATAGTAACCCTTATTGTGTGATACCTCATTTTAAAGTACTCATAGACGAGAAAATTGGTGTAAATTAAACCCCTCTTTGATACCCCAATCCAAAATAACAGAATCAAGAACTTAAGATTTTTCTATGTATTTTATTATATATACACTTAGATGTGTATTCATTTAAGATACAGAAACATTGCACAATTTTTAAAATCTACATATGATTTAGGTGTATATTGAAATGAATACACATCTAATCTTATTACTTTAAATGAGCAATTCTTGTATCTATCTTTGTATCTGTCGCGGATCTCGAAAACGGCCCTAACGATTTTGATGAAAATTTGCATACAGGGGTTATTTGACGTCAGGAATTGAATGCGCTAGGTCTTATGTCTTCAAAAACGCGCATAAAATCTGAAAAATGTGCATAAAATTTAAAATCTGAACTTCTTTTTATATCGCCTTTCAAGTCACTTAGAAGGCGAATAGGTACAGCTTCTTTTTATTCCTCCTTCAAAGTCACTAAATATTCGAATAGGTACATATAGATTCAATCCAGATGTTAAAAATACTGCACGATGCTCGTTCACCCAGGTACAAACGAGCCAAAGATTAGCGAGAGCCTTAAGAGAGTTTTCCAACTGCGAGCGAAGTGAATCTTACTTGTATCTGAGGCGGGGTTGTGACGCGAAGCGTGAGGGGCAGAGCCCCTAGTTGTATTTATAATAGAATACTTAGAAAAATCTGAACTTCTTGGCACCGCCATTTTGGATTGGATATCGGCATTGGCGGATCCAGGGGGGGGGGGGCTGCAGCAATTTGTATTGAATATTTTACCCACTAAATATTATCAAATCTCAATAAAACAAAAACCATTAGAAAGAAAATGTTTTAAACTTCAATTTTTGAATTTACAAATTTCTTCTAAAAAGTATATTTACATATGTAATTATCGTTGTAAAATTGTAGTTGCCTAAATCAATATTGATGCCGCGCTAGAAAGCAAAAGAAATGACTCAAACTCGTCACTTTTTAAAGGCACATAATCGTTAGACAGACTTGTTTTGAGAAGAAGATAAGGACACCACTGGATTTGTCAAGATTTTAACTTTCTACCACGATCTTCTAATCATTCGTTACTCTTATAGTTTCTTAGATATGAATTTGTCTGTAAACCCTTGCCATTGGACAGTTTTCAAAAAATGAGAAAGCACATTTTGCAATCGATGTGTATCTACTATAAATCTATATGCAGTATTCGTATAATAATTTTTATATCGATTTGAAGTGCAAGTTCCTATACTTTGTTTAATATAAGGAAAACCTGGTTTAGTG
Source organism: Philaenus spumarius (assembly GCA_018207615.1). Taxonomy (NCBI): domain Eukaryota; kingdom Metazoa; phylum Arthropoda; class Insecta; order Hemiptera; family Aphrophoridae; genus Philaenus; species Philaenus spumarius. The sequence continues at coordinate 151,169 of JAGFPH010000468.1, forward strand.
TTACCTTTTCCTGTCTGGCTGGAACTGTATACTATACGTTTGTGAGAATTTTGTTTAGTTGTAATTTATACCTCGCGCAAAGATTATTGGCGGCTGAGAGCTTAGGACGGTCAGGGAGGTATTCACTTTGTTTTAAAATAAGACAGTTTACAAAACAAAATATATTTGTAATGTACTTAATAGCATCGCAATTATATCGTGTTTGGATTTAATGTTCTTGTTATTTGATGCAGATTACAAAAATGACGTTAATTTTACTCTTTATGGCGAAAAATATTCTATCCCCCCCCCCCCGGATAGGAGACAGCCCCCTCCTTGAAAACCGGCTGGATCCGCCCATGGGTATCGGAGAGGGGTTTACTTTACACGAATACGTGCCACAGGTTTAAAATTACAAAGGGGTTGCGGAACTTTTGTGTAATAATACTCTAAAAAAACATGTTAGATAAGAGTAAGATATGTAACAGCCTTAAAATAATGGTAATAAATAGTTCAATTCAAAGAATGATAAAAGTACAAGAACAAAGAACTGTGTTTAATATTCAAATACGGAACTAACTAATACATTCCAGTATATGATCGTAAAATATGCACATAAAAAAATATATATATAGGTATGTAAAATAATAATAAAAAGTGCAAACAATTATGTAGAAATAAAGAAGTGTATGGGCTAAATTTACAAGTATTAAAGAAAACATTGCTATTAAAGCCCAGAGTCATGTTAATTGAAACAAATCAACAACATACAAACAAGAATATTAAGAATATTGTCTTTTTGATCGTATTTTTATTTTTAGAAATAGTATTTCTCATGAGTCAAGCTCAATTAGATTTATAACTAATATTTGTAAACAATTTTTTTTACTTCCTGGGTTGTTTTATGTTCAAAACCAACTCCCATGCTTACTGGAAAGGAGGACGTCATATGACCTCTACACTCCTCAACAGGTCAAGTGATTTGTCAATCCATTATTATTTCTATTTTTTCATGATCTACAAGTGCATGTAAAAAGGCTGGTTTAGTATTTGACTCTGCCTTGTTTATACTTGACCGTACTAGTTTATATTTGACATGATGTACTCATTGATATCATGATATCATGATATCATTGATATATTTGATGCATATCTTCATTGGTCTAATTGATAAAAAACAAAGCTCAAAAGAATAACACTTATGTTTTAAAGATTTAGTGAAGTTATATGATTGATAAACTTTCCAGGTATTTGAAGAATATGATCAAAACTTTTGATGAAACAAGACCGATAACATTCGTCACGAGCCAATCGGTTGAAGCAGATAAAGCTGTAAGTTATGTTAATTCTAAACTGTGTCTGTCTTATTTGATTTCATTTACTAGATTTTCTAAGCAAAAAACTGACAATTTTTCATTTTCCATATTTTGTATTTGCTAAACAACATTATACTAATACGTGAACATCGAAAGTTGAACTACCTTTTTTAGTATTTATTATAAAAGGAGAGTAATGCAACTTATATCATTTGAAAGGTATTGTGCCATATATGTGCACACAAATCATATTTGTATGTTGCGGTTAAATCAGGTAAAATAAAGTAAACTAGGTCTAGCTTAAATTTGTCTTACTAAGCTGGTTATCCGAATCACTGTTATATCTGTTATTTTATGCACATTGTTGCTGGCAATGAATATAAAATGTATTTTATGTTGGTCATTGATTTATATTTTTCACACATATTTTCGCACACAAAACGCTTTAAACAATTTTAAATGAAAGCATTTTTCATGACTGTATGAGCTAATATCCCTTTACCTTCCCCTGCAAAAGAAAATATTAATAACTATTATTTATACAACTTACCAGATAAAATCCTTTAGGCTATAATTGAGCTGTTTATTTACAGGTTGTAAGACTGTAAAATATACTTTTATCAGTTTTACAATAATAAAGAAAAGATAGATTATTTGCTGTTTGATTTTCATCTAAACTACACTAATAATGGTTACTACACTGTTTGAAACTACACTATTAATGGTTACACACTGATATAGTGAAATTAAAGAAAAGAAGAAAATAAGATAGTTCGACCACGCAGCTGGACCGCTGACGTGAGTTGAGCAAATTTCCAAAATTAAGTTTATTTGCCTATGTTTTAGGGTTTCAACCAACAATTTTGGAAATAGGCGTTGAACAGCTGTCTGTGTGTACGCAATATATTAGTAGAATTTGTTTGCGCCTAGTGGCCTCGCAAGTTTGCACTACTTGGCTTCGAACCGGGTACTTTTATGGTATTTTACGTTTTTGTCGATTTTGGGGGAACCAAGAGAGGTAAAAGGTCGCGTAAAAAACAAAATGTGCAGAATAACATCCTACATTTATATTTTTAGAAAAAACTCTAAAAAAATATAATTCTCGTAGTAAAAATCTCAAAAAATATTTACTTCCGGTCAAAAAACCTACTGCCGGTAGTTGGATTTTTATGGCTAACGAACTCGTCCGAGCCACATAGACAACCAACACGTGTACCAAATTTGGATAAAATCGGACTTAAAATGCGGCCGCTAGAGTGCGAACACATATATACATATATATGTATATGAATTTTAATGACCCCACAAAACGTGTTCTGGGGACCATGATCGGTGCTCATTTGCTACTCCCGACCTTGGGTCTCACCATAAGGGCCACTGCAATAGCTCATTTTTCCTATGGAAATTCGCTAATAAGGTTACAATGATGTTTTGAATACTTGGTTGTTATATAATGTTATTTTGAATACTTGGTAG
>JAGFPH010000468.1:153949-174225 GCA_018207615.1 Philaenus spumarius
GAATATTGGTTGTTACACAATGTTATTTTGAATACTTGGTTGTTATACCTGTTATTTAGAATACTTGGTTGTTATACCATGTTATTTTGAGTATTTGGTCATTACACAATGTTATTTTCAATACTTGGTTATTATAAAATGTTATTTTGAATACTTGATTGTTATACAATATTATTTCGAATACTTGGTTGTTATACAATTTTATTTTGAATACTTGTTGTTATAAAATTGTTGAGTTACCATTATATATATATATATAAAACATTACAAATTTATATTAATTTACCATCATTAATAATTTTTTTAAAATTCTACATTTTGACAACTATACCATTTGAAATAGAACTAAATGGGCTTAACAAATTTGTTTTGACATTATTAATAAAAAATCACTGTTTTCAAGTTATTTTCAAAATATTTAAATGACCCAATGATTTGAGCAAGTTGATTATTTTTTATAGTAGTGAAACATTTTATAATGTTCTTAAAGAATAAGCTTTTCTTTTATATCTTACAATTGAAAGAAATCGATGACAACTATTTATTTTTGGGGATTTTCATATAATTATTTCCATATTTTAACGCCACGCGTACAAAATATATAAAGCTTTCTTGATAATTTAAAGTTATTTCCCAGACTATTTATTTATAAATATAATCCGCAACATGAGATTACAAATGCATGTTGAATGATGCTCAGTAGGTAAGTCGCTTAGGACGATTAGCAGTCTCTGAGACTTAAGTTTTCCTGCATTGTCCCACCGCTTCTTCCTGCGATACCACAAGGCCATGGACTTTACTCCGAAGAATTTTATTTAAATGAAACTGTACACTCAGAGTTTTCTCCAGGATGAAGAAGATTCTTAAAATTCCATATTGTCTTTCAAATTGAGTGTAGTTTTGTAGACACTATGGTAAAAGAGACGTTCTATTACATTCCTTGGACCTGTGTATCTAATCTTTGACATTTTATCCTACTTTAACAAGCGATATTTAGACAACTTATGTGTTATATTTCAAGTTGTCAACTTGTCGAACATAGATACTAATAATTATTTATCAATTTAAACTTTAAATTTTGAAGCACTTAAAAGAAAGCGTCTGTTCATTTTCACGCGACAAGGCGAATGGAATGGTCATTTACGATTTTAACATGTTGCTATGCCTGATTCTTCGGTGATGTATGTCATGAAGGTACCTAGAAACTGGTACGGGTACTTCTAGAATTGAAAACTTCGATAGAAATGTATTTACTATTATTATTATTATTATTATTAGGGGGTTGTATGACCTGCTACCAGGACCCACTGAGCGTAAACCATGAGGACCTTTGTGCCCCATGTCTAGGCAGCAGTTCACATCAAATCCGCCCTTTTCAAAACGAAGGAGTCCATGGGGGCCTTCCTCTCGTATGTAACTAGTGTCAGGATACCCTTGTCCCAGATATTTCTGCCTCATTGATGCGAGGGCATCACATTCACATAAAATGTGGAAAGAAGTTTCCTCCTTCTCTCCACACCTTTGACATAATGGGTTGTTCTCCAGCCCCAGCAGGTGGAGGTGCCTCTTCAGAGAATTGTGTCCCGTCAGTAGACCTATCAACAACCTCACTTTGGGCCTGCCAAGACCGAGCAGTGTTCCGCTTAGATGTCCATCCAGGCCATCAATGAAATCCTGTCTCTTACCTCTTACCGTCTCTCTCTATCTGCATAAGTTTCCTGATTTAACATTTTTTCTTACGCTTTCTTTCCCATAGCCTCTTCATATTCCCATCATCGGTTCTGGGCCCCTCTTCTGTTTCAGCTCCTTTTCTAGTTAGTTTGTCTGCTATTTCATTCTCTAATGTATTTACTAACTGTTTTACAGATTGGTGGATTTCATTTTAATGCATCAGTATATTTTTTGCAATTCGCCTTTAGGTTGAGGAAATTGAAAAATTGATTACATTGTCTTTTATTCATCACATTGTAAGTGCTGACATATTTATCATCTTTTGATAGAATCAGTTGAATTTCACACTTTTCTAAGTAAACCCCTTACCAGTTCCCCCCAATTTAAATTTGTTTACCTGTTTTTGTTTGTTTGTTCCATACAATTCTATTATGCTAATAATGACCCCCCAAATATGTTAAAATCGTGCTGTTGGAATTACTAATGTTAGGCCTAAGGTAACCTAACAACACACAATTAGTTTTGAAAAATGTAATCACTAAGAAAACTAACTGATTGCTATAAAAAACAATAGGCCCCTTATAAACTACAATACAAAAAAATGTACTTCAACTTTTTACAAATTTACTTTAAAGAAAATAACTTTATAACAAACAAACAAGACTCATTGAACTCTGTCAATCATTGTAATTACAAGGCTTGAAAAAAAAGTTTATCAATTGTAGAATGGCTTTAAAGACTAATAAAGTGCTCCAGAATATGTTAGCAGCTAATTATAATATTTTTTGTCGTAATATTAAAACTCAAACGCAAAACAATTAAAGGTTTTCCCCAATTTGATGTGTAGTAATGTATCGCATTATAAAACTCTGGCAAAACTCTACTTTCGTCCTGAAAAAGCCTGGAATTTGAAAATCGACATCCAATAGATATTCTGTATTAGAACAGATTCAAACTTCAAGACTTGAATCTTGACCTAAATAGTTAACTATCGCTAACAACATTAATAGTTATTCGGTGGTTTTAATCCATCCAAGATTAACCTATAGTGTAAACAGAACTATGTCGCAGGTTGAGTTTATGGATGTTGTCTGCGTGAACCGGTACAATTCTTGGTACAGTGATCCAGGCCACACTGATCTAATTCAATATCAGGTGGTAAACGACCTGACGGAATGGTATACAAAATTCAAAAAACCTGTTTTTATTACCGAGTACGGAGCTGGTGCTATCACTGGACTGCACACGGTGAGTATTAGAGTTTTAAATGTCTGTTAAATTTAATTTGGTTGCTTGTGATATCCAAGCCACTTGTAATTAGTTAGTCATTAAATATTACATCACAATCATGTGACTTCTTATCATATCAATAAGGTGATATAATTTCGAACTGTAACTCCATCATCATTAGATCTTAAATTCCTCTCTGAATAGATAATACATTAAAACGCATTGCACAAAACTTAATTTCACATCTGTCATGTGAGACGTATTCTTCAGCCCACTCTTTGACGTGTACTAAAAGAACACTTGCACTTGAAGTCGTACAAACTAAACATGGTTCAACACATTACAGTTGAAGATAAAGTCCCTCGCCAACAGTTTTTTGTGTTAATGTTGGATAATATCAGACAACGACACATTCTTGAAAAACATAATTTTTAATACAGTCAAAACGCCCATAATACTTTACAGCATTTAAGCAAACTGAAAGTATACAGCCTGTTATTTCAGTAAGGCATCCATTAATGGCAACTTTTATCCTGACATGCTAGAAAATGTTCAAACTTTTCAGTTAGACGCAGCTGAGCAGGATGGTATATGAGTTAGACGGGACACCACCTCATTACCGTCTAGATATCCTAGAATTTCTCGATACATGATTCCCATTTCGGTGGATTGGTCATGCAGGACAACCTCGCTCCCCAGATTTTCTTGTGGGGTTTTAGTAAAGATCGTGTTTTTTAACCACCTTTAGCTGCTGATCTTGTTAAATTAAAACTTCGGATCGACTTATTGGCTAAAGTCTGTAATGGAATTGACTACAGCTGGAGTGTGTATTACACTACAAGTGGTAACCAAAATGAAATTGATCTGCTTAGATATGAAACGAGACCTTAACAGACTCTGTAAGATGGCTCAATAAATTGTAAATGCTTTTAAAATAATATTGTGAAGTTCTTATTGAATCCCCCTGCATAAAACTGATACGATGCTCCTGGGCTTAGGCAGGCTAAAATGTTCATCCGCATCTCAAGTCGAAAGCTCAAAAGCTTCTATTGATGGACAGAAACAATCTCAGACGGATTGTAGGAACCCTTTTTGATCACTGCCTGGTGTAGAATTACCTAAAAAAAGAGATGTTTCAACTGTTGATTCTGCTGTCTTGGAATTGAATTGGCTCAACACCTGCTGTGTGAAACTAAATGCAGTATACCTATATAAACACATACCTGGATTTCCGTCATGCAACTTATTTTGTAGTTTACACTACGCGTTTCAAGAACAGGTTCTCATCTTCAGGTGTTGGAATAACTCACATGTAAGCACGTCAAACAAAAATAAAAAGTACGAACACACACACACACACACACAAATTACAACATAAAACATCGCACTGCACATTGGAATAAAATTTTGTTTATGTACATTAAAAAATCACAAATATCCAGGTATATGTATATATAGGTATACTACATTTAGTTTCATACTATATTGCAACTGGAGACATACAAAATGAACTCGCTGTGTGTGACTGCAAGGCTCTCATGTGAAGGAGATTCATGGTGCTCGGAAGTGCTTTTTTAGCTCGGAAAAAGTTAGTGGTGTTGATCCCAAGACCCTCCTTGGTTTCACAAGAGACTTGAGAGGTATCTGGGATGATCATTAAAGAGAAAATCTTACCACAATAGTTCCTAGTGGGTCGCAGTGATGAGAAGGCTTTGTACTCCTCTATCCCTTAAAAAAAGAAGAAGAAAATACCCCTGAACTTGTTTTGTAATAATGTAGGCTAAGTAGAAAAAGCTCATTATTTCTATTTATGAGTTTGTACTTAGAATACACTGTCTTGTGGCCTATCACTCACCTCGTATAGGCTACTAAGGTTTCAAAAACTCCATGGTTCACTTCAGGCCTCTCACAAACTGTCAATTCATTCAATAGAGGTTGTCAAAAAGAAATATAAAAACATTTAAAATTTGACACAACAAATAAAAATTAATACGTACAAACATAATTATTTACTGTAGCGAGTGTCCCAATTTTTATATAGGACAGACGGCCCGGCTCTTAAAAAAAAATATTTAAGGAACACTTTTCCAAGAGTTTCCACAAATTGTGCTCTTGCTGAACATCCTATTTAAAACGTTCAGTGCGGGAGACTCAACATATGTGCCTTTGGGAAAGTCTATGTGGCATCTTATGAGTCATTGTTAGTGTAAACGGCTATACGGGTGGGAGAAGCTGAAGACTTGTCGAACAGTTATTGTTGTTGCTCTCTTGTCCTCAGGGAGCTCTGCTTTTATGTGATACAGGTCGTTCCCGATTTAAAGGTTTTTTTTTGTTGTTTATCAACTTCTTAACTTTTTTTCATCTCTAAGGTAAATTGATAATTTTATCTTTAAACTATTAAGATTTTAAAATGTATATTAATCAAACTTATATAAATGCATACACTTCATTTACTTTGATTCACTATTAACTAAAAGTGTACAATTTTTTCGTATTTTTTAAATTATTTTTGGTAGGGTGTTTATCACATCTAACCATTTCTTATAATGTTTACCATTTATCTGTTTTAGATATGTTGATATTTTTATCTTATTGTAACATTTATAATATACAATTTATTTAGTCTCTTTTGAATATCTTTATTACTTTCTCACTATACTATAGTATAGAGAAAAGTATACTATAGTATACTATAAGTATACTATAGTCACTCACTATACTATACTATAGTGATCGCAAAAAAATCGATGTTGAGATTTTTGTGGAAATATCCGTTTTGGGACCCCCTGAGTCCAAAAAAGTGGTTTTTACAAAATGTCTGTCTGTATGTCTGTATGTATGTCTGTATACATGTATGCCTGTATGTAGACAAAGCTAGAGAGAAAACTATTCGATCGATTTCAAACAAATTTGCACCAGACATGTCCAGTACACCTGTATAGATGCACGAAAAAGGGTTTTGAACAATTTTGAAAAACAACCCCCTTTTTGGCCAAAAAACCCCCAAAAAATCATTTATTATTTTTTTTATAAAAAAACGGCTCTAACGATTTTGATAAAATTTGCTTATTTGTAGCCTTTAATGTGCCCTACCATATACAAAAACCCACATCTTTCTAAAAATTCTCGTTTAGCTAATAATAATAATAATAACTGATTTTTGGGGGTATTTTGGCCATAAAGGGGGTTGTTTTTCAAAATTTTTCAAAACCTTTTTACGTTCATCTATAAAGACCTAATTGACGTGTTTGGTGCAAATTTGTTCGAAATCGATCGAATAGTTTTCTCTCTAGCTAATAATAATAATATTTATTAGTTAATTGCCTACTTTAATAAAAGTATACAAAGCTAGAGAGAAAACTATTCTATCGATTTCAACCAAATTTGCACCAGACATGTCCAGTACGCCTGTATAGATGCACGAAAAAGGGTTTTGAACCATTTTGAAAAACAACCTCCTTTTTGGCCAAAAAACCCCCAAAAAATCAGTCATTATTTTTTTATTAAAAAACGGCTCTAACGATTTTGATAAAATTTGGCTTATTTGTAGCCTTTAATGTGCCCTACCATATACAGAAACCCGCATCTTTCTAAAAATTCTCGTTTAGCTAATAATAATAATAATAATAATAACTGTTTTTGGGGGTTTTTTGGCCATAAAGCGGGTTGTTTAAAAAAAATTTCAAAACCATTTTACGTGCATCTATGAAGACCTAATTGACGTGTTTGGTGCAAATTTTTTCGAAATCGATAGAATAGTTTTCTCTCTAGATAATAATAATAATAATATTTATTAGTTAATCTCCAACTTTAATAAAAAAACTCTCCTACCCCACCCTACAAGTCACAGTGAATCTGTTTAGTAATTTAAATGTATTTGTGAGAAAGTATGTGCCAGTTCCTGGTACCGTTTATTTTTTATTACAATTAAACAATTTTCATTATTTGAAAATAACACAGGACGTGCGTCAGAAACTACAGGTTTCTTCACCAGGGCCAATGACACAGCATGTGTGACAAGAAATTAAAACTTTTTATTAAAAAAACATGTTTAATTGAGAATTAATCCAAACTATGGGATTTTGGTACAAATTTATTAGCAAAAATACATTTTTACAAGTCCGCCAGATGGATGGTATAATAGGCTCCCGCACCTAACATGTTAAACAACCAAAAATACACAGATGGACACTGACATGTAGATACTACACTTTTGCAATAAAAGTGGATACATGGATTCGGTGGAAGAGTTCAAGATCTACATATGTGTGAAAACGGATCCCCTTTCCCCTACGGATCTCCCTACACGACATTCTCTTCTTTAAATCAAATTTAATTTTTGATATTGCTCTAAGGACATCAAACATAAATGAGCAAACACAGTAGTTCATAACAGGTAATAGCGAAGGAGATGTCTCAGTGCCTACAAGGTTATCCCCGCAGTCTAAACTTGTCTGGTATATTTATCGTACCATTTTTTCCAAAATAACTATGTTTGTATGTATTAATGTTACTGTGTTGTGTTGTTATGTTTTTATATTTCTTTGTGACAACTTCTATTCAGTGAATGACAGTTTTGTGATGAGGGAGGATGAAACCATAGAGTTATCGAAACCTTAGTAGCCTTTAAAATGTGAGTAATAGACCACAAAACAGTGTACACTTGGTACAAATATTATAAATAAACATGTGGTCCGGTGGCTGTACTGTACTACAATATGGACATTGTTTCTCTATATTTATTGCTATTATCTCTGTTCTGCTTTGAGCAGTACTTCTAGTCTAACACGAAAACAAACTACATAACTTCCGATCAGTCTTAAAGAATTTTTTTTTTAAACTCCACTTGTATTTCCTATTTATTGACTGACTAGATGTGCAAGAAAAGCTTTTAGGCATTTTCTGATTGTCAATGTTGGCACATAAGAAGGAATAAATGTTTAGGCATAAGTATATTATCAGATTGAATGAATTTCGTATCAAATATAGTTCTAGCTTGGTTTGTAATAAAATTTGTTTATGTTTGGAACTTTTTTTTTTTTTTTCTGTTAGAAAACGCTTTATTTCTGGCACAAATGCTAAAACTAAAATTTTCTTTACAATTATTGACTGTGATTTAAGAGGGATGTCCAGAAAGTAACTTACGTTCTGAAAAGAATTTTATAAAAAACAAACAAATTTTATTATATACATTTGAAAGAAACAATTTTAAACTATTTGACTTTTTTATTTTTTTTTAAATTTCTGAAGCGAATGTGGAAAGCATTTGCCTGCCAAACACCAGGGAACGGTATCCCCAGAAGTGTGGAGCTTGCACCCACTAAAACCACCTCCCCTTAACTACAACACTACCCTGAAACTGTGTAGACATTACTTCAGGGTAGCGCCTGGATGTCTTGCTTCTTATTTTACCATTGGTTAATCATTTGCATGTTGCTTTAACTTTGCTCTTTCTTTTCGTCATTTTGTTTCTGCACCATGATGACCCTGATAAAGTGAGCCACCATCAGCCACTTTTCTTCACTACTCATCATTTCTTTGGTAAGATTTGATACTTTCAGTCTGCATCCGAGTTTCTGGTTTAATTTCTCCCTTTCTACACTCCATCTACTGCAATGGAATAGAGTATGTTCGGCTGTATCCACGTCATCACAGTACATGCATACCGGACTTCCCCTCAACTTAAACCTATATGTATATCTACAGAAACAACCATGGCATGTCATTACCTGAGTGATAAAGTAGTCAACTTCACCATGTCCACGACCAATCCACTCTCCTACATCAGGGATTAATGTTTTTGTCCAGGAATCTATCTCATATTCCTTGTCCCATCTTTCTTGCCATTTTATTGTGGTTTCCTTCCTGGCATCAGCTCTTGCATCTAGTCCCATCCTTTCTTCCACTAACAAATCAATAGGAGGAGATCCAGCCACAGCATTTTAAACTATTTGTCTACATCGTTGCCATTCAAATTGAGGCACTTATCATAACGACACACAAGCTTTTCAATTCCGTCTGTAGAAATCTGCCGCCTTAGATTTCAACCACTGGTTTACATCGGCATGATGTCCTGCATCACTGTCAAAGCGCTGGTCTTCATCGCTGGAAAGAGGTGGTAATCGCCCGGTGCCAGATCCGGATTATTCGGTGGGTTATGAAACACCTTCCATCCAAAACTTTTTAAGAACTCTCGGTTACGATTACCATGTGTAGATGTGCGTTGAAAAACTGTAACACTTTTGAGCTTATTTTCCCTGACCGTGTTGTTTTGTGTCACTTGGTTTTGAATGCACCACTGCCTCACTTCACCTTCACTCGTTATTCCGTACATCTCACAAAGTTGGCGATGAATTTCAATTAGTTTGAGATTTTTTGCCAATAAAAACCTAATCACTGAACTCATCTTACAACTCGCAGGATTTCGTATTGAAGGGCACATTTCAATCATTTAAAAGAGCAAAGTGGAAAAATCACACTCCACATGCTACGACAGCTTGATGCGTACTGACTGCAGAAACCTGTTGACACCAAGATGGCGGCTCTATCAATGATCCATCACCACGCTAGGCACAAACACTAGAAAATCAGTGGTTGAAATCTAAGGCGACAGATTTCTACAGAGACTGAATTAAAAAACTTGTGGATCGTTATGATAAATGCCTCAATTTGAAGGGCGACTATGTAGAAAAATAGTTTAAGATTGTCCCTTTCAAATGTATATAATACAATTTATTTTTTTATTTGGTTGGATTTTAATTTGAAAATGTAAATTACTTTCTGGACAGCCCTTGTTAATTTTGTTTATTACATCAAATAATGTAACTAACAGTTTTTAAATCCTAAATTGTATATTGAATGTTCTAGCTTCCAGACAGTATGTGGTCAGAAGACTATCAAGCACTAACTATTCTTAAGCATGCTAAAGCTTTTAAAATACTTCGAGATAAAGGATTCTTAGCAGGAGAACTTGTTTGGAATTTGAAAGACTTTAATACACCAGAAGGTATGTTAGTAGTGAGGATTTAATTTACTAAGAACTATTGAACTTTTGCACATGAAGTAAGGATGACAGTTTTCAGTTGATTGATATTGAGCTGCGCACCAACTGTGCGCGAATAGAACATCACGATCCATCCCCCGTCGGTTTTTTCAACGATCACTTTGTGTGTTCGCTATTAAGGTTTGGAAAAAGAAGCGCGAGAAGTTTGTAATTTTTCTTGTGCATGTGATTGTTTTTCAAAATATTAATTTAAAATGTAACTTTTTAACTAACTAAAATTTTAAGTTAATTACAGTGAATTAATGTTTTAAGATGAACTAAAAAACTACATTCAATGAATATCTGATATTATTGAATTTCTTTCAGGCATAAAAAAACGTTTTATTGTTTTTGTGGTTGATTTTTGAGTTGTTGAAGTAATTGAATTGTACGTAAAATTATTAATGAAATGTTTAATTTTAAGAATTTGCGAAACATGTGTCCTTTTATTGATTGAAGTGAATAAAACGAAGTTTCTAGGGGTTAGGAACTACTCCTTAGATCTAGTTCTCGCTCAAAATCGAGTGAATAAACGAATACCAGCTTTAGGTGGAACAAGCTAAGGCAAAGTTAGAACTATCAGGGAAAACTGAAGCTAGCCCTAGGGTCGAGATTGTGATAAAATGATGAGTTTTGAAAACTATCTGATCAATCACATGTTTCACGGTTTTACATGTTATGGTTCTGTGAATTCCTATGTCCTCGGCATCCCCTGACTGAAATCCAGCAGCTACAAAACGCAAGAATTTCATGGATGAAAGACCACCATCACGCATATCCGATACATTTAAAAATTATGCGGCTAAAAAATCCAAATCGAAGCATTTACTTGCAGTTAGTTATGTCTCTCTGCTTACAGTAGCTCTTTTTTACGCACATGCATAAATGCCCCTATTTCTAAGACAAACAACGACTGAATAAAAAGCTAGCATGCCTTGGCCTAGGCTACGAATTTTGTTAGCTTGTGCTAATCTCTAAAGCTAGAAGTCACAGACACCTGATGGGTTTGAACCCCCAAACTAATACTTTACCAGCCACCACTGGTGATAAATGGTAATAAACAGGAATTTTAAAATCTACCTGCGCTAAGTGGAAGAGGATTTCTGACATTTATATTTTTGCATAATTTTATTATTAATGGTTTAAATTAATGTCTGCTTAACTAATACTTTGATAAAATAGCCTGTACATAGTACGATACAGTAACATTTTTTTATTAATTATAAATATATTCTTATATTTCAGGATACACTAGGCCAGGAAGAAATTGTAAAGGACTGTTTACAAGAGATAGACAACCCAAGGAAGCAGCACATTTAATAAAGAAGTTGTATGAAGACAACTCAAGATATTGTTTAGAGACTAACGAGATTACCAAATAGGTCAAACAATTTTGCACGTGTAATATTTAATTGTTCCTGAACAGCTCCTCAAACAAATGACAAAAATATAGCTTGTACTTTTATGAGAACAAATTGAATGGTTTCTCTTTTGTACGAAAATAGAAAAAGGTTGAACAACTCAAATATAAATGTTAAGCCTAGTCCACACTTGGAAACTGTTTGTTGTTTTTTCGTTCATGTTTGTCTACAGTTTTCAAATTGTTTCCCAACTGTTTGCAAACTGTTCCGAATCAACATAGAAACAAAAATTTGTCATTGTTTTGTGTCCACAGTAGCTAGGAAGTGTTTCTTAAGATGTTGACTGAAGAAGACTATCTTCTAGATCGTGCTAGTTTATATTTAATTCTACAATGAATTTAACTTACTTAGAAGGCGGTGGTGGACACGCAGATTTTTTGAAGAAGGTCCTTATTACAGCTAAAACTTATTGTCTGATTTAAGGCTTGAAGATGGTGCAGGTTTCAAAAACTTTACTAGGATGACTCCGACTGATTTTGAGATTTTGTTGAGCCTTGTAGGTCCAACGATATAAAATAAATTTACATGGTACAGAGCCCCCATTTCTGCCGCTATTCGACTAGCTGTAATTTTAAGATATTTAGCAAATGGTGATTCTTTCACAAGTTTGCAATATACATTCAAAATTTCAAAACAGATTATTTTACAAAAACTCAACGGGAATGAAACTCTTCAATTAAATTTGAAATCTGTTCCTGGTTCCATGCTATCTTCTAAACTACACAGTTGACAAATTAATGACAACTAACCAGATCACTTTAATAGCTGGACCGGTACTGCACACGTGCTATATAGGCCTGAGCAGAATGAAACACTGAAGCCAGTTGAGTCATTGAAGCACACCCTCCCCACGCATATTTTCTTGCCCAGAAAACATGTTTTGCGTGTTTTCCATTTGGTTTGGGAAACAGAAAACAGTGTTTGTTTGCTGAAACAAGCTAAATGTTTGTCATTTGTTTGCGAACTCTTTCCAAACTGTTTGCAAACTGTTCGGAAACATTTTGAAAACATTCAGGAAACATCGGAGAAACAAATGAGAAATACGAAAAACAATTGGAAAACAGTTTGCAAACAATGTTTCCGCAAACATGATTGTAAGTGTGGACCAGGCTTTAATGGAACAGGGGAAAATGGTATGTCATCTGAAATTTGGAAACAGTATAATAATCAACTTTAATAATTGATATTGGGACTTAACAGGGCCGCCGAGAGGATGGGGTAAATGCATAGAGGCCTGTGCATGATATGGGCCTGGATCAGACCATAGAAAAAAAGAAATGAAAGAAAACATAGAGTTAACTCTCCAAATAATCTTGATTACATAGGTTTAATGAATATGTTAAACCAGTATAATTAGATAATGTAAGTAGAGTAATAGGTTTTAGGTGTGTCAAACGATAAAAAAACCGATATAATTGTGATTCGTGAAAACGTGTAAGGTGCGAGTTGGAGCGAAAAGACGGCTGGCTGACAGATTCTCGGTTAAGAAAGATACCTGGCAAACTTGATTACTTTAAGTAAATAATTAAAAGTGATTTTGTTATTTGTAAGTTAAACAAGTTTTTTCTGTATACTTTGTTTAAATAAAGCAGTTGTATTTTCAAATTAATAATAACTATAATGACTTTTTTTAAAGTAATAATTAAAAGAGTTTTTTTTGGCATAAATATGTTTTTAAATAAAAAAGTTGTTAAACCTAAACATTTCCAGATTTGAGTTGTCAATATTTGAGTTTTCTTTATATTTTAAAAAAACTGTTGTTAAGCTTGTTTTTTACTTATTTATGTTTGAAGTGAGTATTGTAATGGTTACTTTATCATACAAAATGAAAGGACGAATATTTAGGTCCTAGTTTGTTGTTGCCAAAATGTAGGCAAAATTCTTAAGTACAATAATGCACAAAAGGCGAATAGGACAAAAATCAGGGGTTTTCTTTAACTTAGAAAATGTATATAATTTGAATTTTATAATAAGAAATATATACGTTCCTTAATACATAAATGTGAATAGTTGTAATAAAAAATTGTTCTGATTGAAAAAGTCTTGGTTGTAATTTTTTATCCTACTAAATGACCATCAGAATAAAATCAGGTGATACCAACTATACGGTGTCATCTGTCAGTACTTTGTTTAAGGTGCATTCTGCCTTAAGTTTAGCTTTCAGTATCTCTCTAGCAGCATTTTCAGGACCAAGGCACTGCAGAAGAATATGTTGTAGCGTTTCTTCTTGTTCTTGGCAAACCAAACAGGTGGGAGAATCAGCAATTCCAAAACGGAAGAGGTATGCCTGTGTAACAACATGTCCTTAATGCGAAAGTGAAGTCTGATCGAGGGATTCCCTTCTAATTTTCAAGTTGTTAGGTTTTTTATATTCAGTGTAACTACCAACTTTTTTTGTTATTCCATTGTTCAACCAATTAAATTTGTAGAGTTTTATTACAAAGAGGAAGACTGGCACTCAGCGATAGGTTCCTTGATGGAATCAATCCCAGCTCAGCAGCTATCCCAGCTGTTTCACCAATGTGCTAGGCTCGGTATGAAAGTTATATCAAGGCGAGAGAGTTTATCAATTGAAGGAACACCAAATATTGCCGTAGGGAATTTTATCTACAAATTCTACTGGAACAATCGGTTGAGTAATTAAATTGACAACGTAGGGACTTATACGAAATAACAGAAGAACTAATAACTGACAAGTATTAAATTTTATTGAAACAACTTTTTGTTTACAAATATGTTAATAGCAAAATAACCTTAAATACTTCCTGTTGTTTTCAAACAATAAGAAAACAAATGTATTGATTTTCCTTTTAACACAAGTTTAGTTGTCTTGACGGTGTATAGTGTTTATTAAATTTTACAACCTAAGGGCTGTTGCCGGTTTGTGTGTCTAGTCCGATGACGTTAAAGGTAGAAACACACTGCCGTCACGTCACGTGAGCTCACGAGATGTCTCACTGTCACATATTTAGTGTCTTATAATAAAAAGTAGAGTAAGTGGCAGCACAGTTGGTGGTGCTTGCAGGAAGGAAACTACTACCCTTTTGTAGACTCATAACTTGGCATTACTAAAAACATTTTTAATTCCTTACCTTCCGGTTTCTAGGTTTAAAATCCTTTTATGTAAATATAATTGTTGTTGAATAAAACTATTCACGGGTAACTATAAATTAGGTATAAATAGATATCGTAACAGAGAGTTTTATAAGAATAGTCAGAGACAGTGGTTGTGAAACAATGTCTTCATGTAGGATAGCACGCAGTTGGCAGGCGGAATGAGTAGTACAGCGTTCTTCCAACTGGGCTTTGCCTCATCACCATGAAAGAACTTTAATTCTCGATCATTTCTTTGTTAATCTTTGCCTTTTCAATATGAAATAAAAAATAATATTTGTATCTTTATTTTGATATTATAATAATTTAGGCCTTTATAGTTACAAAATTTTAATAAATTTAATATGTCTTCAGTTTTATAAAATCACATCTAAATTTTACAACATTTGACTATTTTATATAATATTCATAACATCAAAACTATTTGATGTATCAATATGAAATAGAAAGCAATTAAAACTTAATATTTTTATATTTAATTTGACGTACAATAATGTATATATCAATAGTGTAAATTGATTTTCAGTTTTGAAAAATGTTGAGTCTTGTAGTGCAGAGAGGAGTGTTAAATTTTTGGGAATTTATGTTGATAGGCAGTTGACATGGATTCCACATATTGATTTTGTGGTTAGGAAACTTTCGAAAATTGTCTTCTTGTTGATTAGGCTATATGAGGTTATTGGAGAAGGGTATTTGCATTTTTTCAGTCAATTATGTCATATGGGTGGAAACAGCTGAAGAATAAAAGATGTACTGTTTACAAAGAAAGCTGTAAGAGCTATGACTAAGTCTCATAGGAGAATACATTGCAAGCCTCTTTTTGTTAGTTTAAATATTCTCACAGTAATCAATTTGTACTTGTATGAAGTGGTTAGCTGTGCAATAAGTAAACTTGATGAACTGCCCAAGAGAAATGAAATTCACAAATACAATACAAGAAATAGAGGGGAAATAAACTTGAGATACTATAGGCTACAGAAATCAACAAACTGTCATTTGTCGGTGGGTTTAAAAGTATACAAGATCGGTAATAACGTTGATGCTACCCCAAGTAAAAAATGTTTGGCTTGTCGAGAACCCCTTTTATTCATTACAAGAATTTTATACACTTAAGAATGATATGATAAATTTTTAAACTATTTTTATTTTGTGTAACAGTGTATGCATGTTTATGAGTAGAAATTATTAATGTTTATAAACATGAGGTTAAATTAAAATTTCAATTTTGACAATGTCTATTGTACTAAATGTATCTAATGGCAAATATATTATTATTATAAGTAAACAAGTTTTACAGATAGGCCAACAATTTTATGAAATCATACCTACATTTTGGAACGTATTACTATTTTATAATAGTAGTATCTTCTAAACCATTTGATTTATCAATATGAAATAAAAAGCTAATGTATTTTCTTTTGCTACATAATAATACAAATACCAAATTTTAATAAATAGACCTAGTGTTTTTGAATTTGGAATCGGTGCAATATAGTTTAACTGAACTGAAGTGGAAACTACGTGAGCTTATCGTCTCCCGAAAGTGTGGGAGCATAGATATTTATCACGTGAGCTCACGAGTGAAGTCCGTGACGTTATGCCCGTGATGTGAGGTGGCAATAATGTAATTCTAGTCCATTGAAATACCATTCAAAACAACATCCCACACTTTTAGCTTATGACTGTAGATGCCATGACATCACATGACGTGATGTCAGTGTGTTTCTACCTTAAGTGGAAAACTGCATTTATTTGTTGTTTATTATGCTAACACTTAAACTAGTAGAAAAGTGGTTTGATTATTGAACTAAAAGTACATCAATATTTCTCATGGACAAAACTGTTATTTATTAGCTCAAGTGAATTTGTGAAGGCTATAAATTACTTTCATCTTGAAGTATTAAAATCTGCTTTTTTCTTACGTATGATACTAGGAAGTTGAATTTTTTCTCATTATTTTTGTTTTCGTTTTGTACACTATACATGTTGAATTCATTTTCAGTATTGTTAGGATTAGTCAAGGGTTCTGGGTAGGTTTAGTTATATTCATTATTAGAGTTAGTATATTTTGATGTAAAGGTAGTGAGTTGTGTAAGACAGACAGGAAGTATGAACCCGGAAATGTAAACGTGGTTGCGTAAGAGGTCATGCAACACGGAACATGGAACTCGCTTTGCGATGGTCTAGCTTGGGGATGTCAACACAGAAGCTAAATGGATTATATAAACGTAATCCAAATCTAGAATCGAGGCCAGTTTGCTATGAGGGAGGCCCAGGACCAAGTTCGCTACGGAAGTTGAGCCAGTCTTGCTACGTTAGGGGCCGGGGGATCGATTACCAGTTTACTAATTGATTAAAATAAAGTTTCTAACCTTTGTTTCCATCAAGTGACCTCTTTTTTTTTGTATTTGTGACGCGTTTCGGGACTTTTATCCCATCTTCAGACATCGAGTAATTTATTTATTGTGTCTGAAGATTGGATAAAAGTCCCGAAATGGGTCACATATACAAAAAAGAGGTCACTTGATGGAAACAAAGGTAAGAAACTTTATACATGTTATTTAGAAATGTGCTTTTCTTGCTTTAACCGAAGCGAATGCTTTGTTAAGCTCCTCAAAGTTTATCTGCCTGGTAAATTCCGTTTCTAAGCACAGAGTTTGCCAGCCCTGAAACTGTGGTTCATGTCAAGCAGGATCGATTCAAGATTTATCCTTGCTAAAGCTCTGAATGAAGTCTCTCTCTCTCCACTGGCATCAGAGACTGGTATGGGCGTAGAGTGCAAAGTACGATGAAAACGATTGAGAAGAGTCCTTCTAACTAGTTCACATTGATGGCATTTATAGGTTAAATGGAGACGGAAGAGATTTAAAATTTGCTTCATGTGTTCTTTAAGTGGGTTCCTTAATTTGATAATTTTGAAGACTCGGCAGGATATTTAATGGAAAATTTTCTGCAGCAATCTGAATATCTTCTTCACTCATATCAAAAAACTTCCACAAGTATTAAAATGTTTATTTTCAAATTTTAATCAGGGCCTTTGTAAATTAACAGGCACTTGGAAAACTACATTCCTCAGGAAGTTATTCTCCAATTGCACGATCTATAATCGGGAGAAAATTTATATAAACTATAAAAAATGTGAGGTTATATCTTCAGGGTTCACGAGATTTTCGGAAAAATTCAAGCACTCATAAAACCCCATTCCTGGAGGCATTCCACTCCTCGCTCATAAAGCCTGGACTTGGAACTCCAAGGGACATCAAACACATCTTACCCTTTGCGCTGGGTTGGGAAATTTTCATTCCTTTGAGTTCAGAAGGCCACATGTACAACCCTTGCCATTTTCTCAATCATGTTGGTAACTATGGCACCATTTTTATGTGTAAAGGTCAAGTGTCCTATTGACCTATGGTCTGCGTTGCTTGATGTAGGTTCTAATTGTAGCAGGCTTTATAGTATCACGGTCACTATGATTTTTCATTCAGTATCATTTATTTCATAGAAAGGACCAAAATAAAATAAACATTTACAGCAATTTGTGTTTTGTTAATTTCAAATCATAAGTTTACATTTGCGCTAGGTTCATTAGTATGCAACTGGGATAAAGCAAAGTGTTATAAATTAAATTGATTTTATTAAAGTAGTTATTCGGGGAAATATTTAGTAAGATAAGACTTTCTGTTTTTAACAGGTTGAGTTCATGGACTTCATTTGCGTAAACCGCTACAGCTCCTGGTATCAAGATTCAGGACATTCGGATTTAATTCAATATCAAGTGATAAACGAACTAACAGCATGGCATTTGAAATACTACAAACCTGTTATCATGACTGAATACGGAGCAGGATCTATCGCAGGGCTACACATGGTGATTATTAAAGAACATAACATACTTTTGTTGATTTAAGGTTGCTTTGCACACACTAGTTCCAGGCCGGAACGGGTCACATTGCATTGCAAAAATGTTGCAAAGCACTTGAGGCGGGCCGGGCCGCATCGCAATCGAATGTATTTAGTATTCGTTATGGATTCTTCCGATGAGGAACTAATGGTTTTTAACATGTTATTTGAGGAAGAATCGGAGCCGCGAAAAAAACGCGTCAATAGATTCACGAAACTTATAGCAAATGAAGTATGTTTGGGGAATTCTATATCCTTTTTGCTATAACCTTTTGGACGGTGAGAAAAAGTTTAATAATTTATCAAAATCAATATAAAAAAGAAAAAAATTGCTCACTGGCAAAGTGTAAAATTTTGTCCGTCTAAGTTCGTTGCAAAGGCCGTTGAGGAGCGGGGTGGAAGGGATAGACGAAAAAATCCGCATAGAAAGCGAAAAATCCATCCACTTCACCCCGCCTCGATGCACCCCGGCTGTAGTGGGCGCTTCTTCATTATAAAAGCATTGAACTGAAACAGGTAGATTTTTGCAATTCCATGCAGCCCGTTCCGCCCCAGCACTAGTGTGCGCTTACCCTTAATAGGTGCACATATGTAGTATTAACATTAAACAGTAGAAAATAAGTAGTATAAATGTATGAAATTTACATCAATATTCATATATCTTTTGATAGACTGTATTATTCTCAATCTTTTAAAAAAAAAAACAAGTTTATACTTATACAAAGTGTTTTAGAACTCATTACCAATAATTTGAGGTAGTTTTTCTGGGCCGAAGGCCATTCACAAAATCCCTAACCTTTTAACTTTTATTTAAAAAAAATAATTTTCTTGTTTGTACACTCAAGAACAAAAAAGAGAAAAGTGGAGAAAAATTTTTAAAAAATATTTCATATACATAGCAATATCTTCGAAACTTTTCTGAACAAGAAAATATATAATAATGTATACTTTACTTGAATGAAATACATTCTATAGATTTTCAAATGATAACATGCGCAAGTAGCAAAAAAGGCTCTACCATTTGAGTGGTTTTCAAGATTTCACCATCAAACATTAAAAACGGTCCCCATTTTACGGTGGGATGATTGGAAAATATGGTTATTTTTTTTGTAGTTTGCCTTCATGCAAAATTTCAACTTACTACATCAACCCAGTGTTTTGAGATGAAAATGTACAAGCGAAAAAACAAAATGACTGAAAAAATAGGCACTTTCTGATATTTTAATAATGATATTTTGAAATGTCTGACCCAGAAACAATATTTAAGAGTTCTGAAACTGTCTGTACAAATTGCAACAAATTAAGGGCAAGAGCTAACCATGTTAACCTTTCATTAAATGAACAAACTATTATAATATTTTAAATACTTCTATGTTGTAGCTCCCAGAGAGTATGTGGTCTGAAGAATATCAAGCTGTAACCATTAATGAGCATTCCACAGCCTTTAACATCCTCCGAGACAAAGGTTTCTTAGCGGGAGAAATGATATGGAATTTCATAGATTTTAATACACCTCAAGGTAAGTATCCACTTAGTAATTTATATAGATGACGACGAACTCTGCTTGCTTTGCTCGGCAACCTCCACAGAGAAGCAAATGGAAACAAGATTATTATAGTATTGTATAATCGACTTAGATCGGGGTAGCATGTTGGGGGTGTGGTATCATAGCAAGGTCTCTAGATAGGAAAGGTTACCTCATAGTCATGTAAACAAACTCAAACCCCTCGACCCGTTCCCTGTCCAGTGACGTCATTATAGTATAAAAACACCGCGCTACCATTAAAGATGTATGTTTCGTCATACAAATCACCTCATTTTTTTAAAAATAGATGTATTAAACTATTTTTGGGGTTGCAGTTTTTTTAAATGATACTTAAGTTACACATTTCAACATT
>JAGFPH010000468.1:179225-244450 GCA_018207615.1 Philaenus spumarius
TCTTTATATTGTTTAGTTTTTAATCAGTAATATTATTCATTTACATTTTCACAGGTAGCCTAAGTAGGCTACAATTTATATTTCATACTAGTAAGTTCCCGTGAAAAATCACAGGCAGATTATTAGACACTATTCATTTTTAAAATATAATTTTTTTAAATTGCTAGGCTATTAAAAAACATAATTGTATTTAGGCCTTCCTTAAATATGATGTGGTGATTTTTAACTCGTTAAATGTGTACAATTAAAAGATATATTATTATAGGCTATCATCCTTGTCCATTTTTGCAATCGGACAAACGTTTGTACCAAACATTCGATTCACCGTGTACCAGGAACATTCGCTGTACTATCTGACGAACTTACGTGTCTCAAACGTTCGGTCCAATGTTGGAGCATGAGTTCGTAGCATCGTGTAGAACTGGCTTTAGTCTCTTGTTTGCTTTACCTAATCTAAAA
Organism: Philaenus spumarius; assembly: GCA_018207615.1. Lineage (NCBI taxonomy): Eukaryota > Metazoa > Arthropoda > Insecta > Hemiptera > Aphrophoridae > Philaenus > Philaenus spumarius. The sequence goes on from JAGFPH010000468.1 coordinate 179,685, forward strand.
AAAAAAAACTGTTAGTTGTGAAGAATAATTACCTGATTCTAAATTTGCCAAATTGCTTGCAAATAAACTTGTTTTGGTTCATTGTAGGCCTAACCTAAAATTTTGTTAAGTTTTTGATCCAAATCAGCTGTTTTATTTATAATATGTAACAACATATGTTTGAATTGAATAATAATACAGTAAGCATTTTTCATTGATTTTTGTCTGTGTGTGGCTTGTTAATCTAACCTTAAAAAGCTGTTAGTTATGGAGAATAATAAACTGATTCTAAAGTTGTTAAGTTGGTTGCTATGGCAATGAATGTAAACAAAAATGTGTTGCTAAGCTTTTGGATCTGTTTTATTCAAATTTTCACTATTTTACGCTTTAAAATAAAAATTTAGCAAAATCATTTCTCATAGTGCGTGACAATGACCCGATAAGAATATACTGCAACTTTAAATTTTGTATTTGTATTTTAAGTTGTTTTTGCTCCACTTTGATTCTATGTCAGCCAGTCAATCAGGACAAAGCCTCTTATATATTACATAGATAGATGTTTTGATACAAAAATGAATTCCGTTAATAAAGTTTTTAAAAATTCCAGAGTATATTCGACCAGGACAATGTTCTAAAGGACTGTTTACAAGAAACAGACAACCCAAAGAAGCTGCATATTTCGTGAAGAAGTTGTATGAAAGCAAGACAAGATACTATGTCGAGTCTAACGAAATTCCAGCATAGCATCTACAAAACATTTTTTTATCTACATTACAGTACTTAAGTGAAAGATTTTCTTAATAAAGTTTGTGAGACTATAATTTTACTGTAGAATAACTTATTTTTGTAATAAATAATAGTGTATTAGTCCAGTCATTTCAGGCAAATTACCTAAAAAAACTCTTATAAGCTAGGAATTTGGTATGTATGTTGTATTTAGCTACTGTAATAACATACTCAAAGTCCTTGCAAAAAACCTGCGCTACGGCCGCCATCTTGGAAAATGGGGTCCAAAAACCCCATAACTCAAAAACTATTCGTCCTATAAAAACAGTTTTATATAAAAAATGTTTTCACAAAAAGAGCTACAACTTTTATACTTAGCAATTTTTTATAAAATTAACCGTTTAGCCATAAAATGCATTATTTGGAAAACAATTTTGACAATTATTTGTAAAAAAAAAACATTAATTACCATTACTCTACAACTTTATCAACAAAATGTATCTCAGTTTAAAGATAACACCAGTTAAATTATTCAACAAAATTTAGTGTTTGCTAATTTTAGGCGTAATTGAAGTTAAGCGTCTAACATTTTCTAAACAGTATTGTAACAGCAGTAGAGTCCAAGAACTAACTTCCCAGCCTAGGCTAGGAAATACTTTTTCAAACCCTGATCCGGCAAACAGCTGTTTCCTGAACTATAAACGCTGGAAAATAGGTACTGTAGGCCAGTACAGTATAGTGAAAAGATATCTTATAAGTTTTATTTTCCAGAGCCAATTTCCCTCCCTTAAGCCGCGTTTACACCGGAGTTGTCAACATGTTGCCAACAAGTTGCATCAACTTGTTGGCAGTTTTAAGAAAATGTTGACAACTTTTGGATGTTGCCAACATGTTGACAACAAAAATATCGTTTCCCGTCGGTTGTCGGTAAAGATCAAAGAAAGTTGGCAACAAAATGTTGCCAACATGTTGACGGACGCTAAAAGACATGCAACTTGTTGGCAACAAGTTGACAACTTTCCCCACTCTGCCTTCGCGCGCCAGACAGCGCGTCATCACTCCAGTTGTAGTCAAGGCCAAACCCATTTTAACGTGTGTTTGTGTCAGGTTCAGTTGAAAGTTTACAATGGAAAGTGAAGGTGTCGAATGCACTAATCGAAATGTATAGGGAAAGAGAGGTTCTTTAGAACCCGAAAATTGCTACGTACAAAAACAAAAATTTAAAAACTATGCTTGGAGTTAATTTAATATTCAATATTTAACCATTAAGTACCGGTACTACGACTTTATTTTAAAATCTAAAAAAGTTATAATATTTTTGTTTAAAAACTGTTTTTGGTTAAACGTACATTATAAAAAAAAAACTTATCAATAAGTAGGATAAAATTTTGTATGTACATTTTCTAATGTACATGTATTAGTAATAATTTAACAAACTATACAAAATCTGTTAAAGTATACATAGGCCTAGGCCTATATATAAATGCATAGGTATATACCGGTACTGTATATTGTTTTAATAAACTTACTTGTTTAATTGAAACAAAATATTTTTCAAGCAGTTTTGCTTATGAGAATGTAATTATTTTATTCAACATTTAAAGTTTTTTACATTTTGAATTGACCATTTGTTACGAAAATAAAACGGATTTATACATTGAATTAAGTTTATTCTCACGTGATCAAATTATTGGCGCGAATTATTTTGTTGCCAACATGTTGTCAACTTGTTGTCAACTTGTTGCCAACTTGTTACCAACATTTTGTCAACTTGTTGTCAACATGTTGGCAATACAGTTTGTTGCCAACATTTGGTGTAAACGCGGCTTTAGTAAACTCGGTTCAAACAGGAAGATTTCATCGACTTACTTCGATTGTCAAAAATGTAGGACATTTTCTGGTCAACATAATCTTTCATTACGTCATGTTATTTATCTTTATTTCATTGAAATGAATTTTCAGTATTAGGTTTTTATGAACAATGAATTCCACAGTTAGGTTCCTATATTATTTATTTAACAATCGAAATACATCAGTACAAACATAATCACAGTCAAAGCTATATATGTGTATAAATCAGCCATATTGTGGAAAAGTATATATTACAACTACAATGTGTATAATACAAAAAGAAAACTCTGTGCTAAAAGCCCCTTTTATTGGTAATTTCTTTAAAAATCTACTAGGACAAGGTAAGTGGGTATTATACATATATGTAAAAATAATATAAAATTCGGCTATACTTTTCTTCCCACTACACTATTAAAATATAAACAAATGTACGGAAGTTTGTGTATGTCCAAGATGTGTACATTTTAATTTTAAAATGTGTCGAGTAAGTTATGAAATAGTGCCTATTTACATTTTTCTACAGAAAATAATTAGAGAATAAATGTTTTTTATGCAGTATTTTAATTTTAATAGGTCCACATAAAATTACCACACACCTTAACCTCTTTGTCTCAGACTTACACGACTTTTGTGTACTAGTTATACCAATTAAATACATTACAAATAAATTTTTTCATATTTTTTTATTTAGTAGTTTTTTTTTAATATGGATTTTTTAAATTGCAGACAATGTTTTAGATCACATAAATGCTCAAAGATTTAATTTACATAATTTGAAAAACAAGAAAAAACATTTCTTGTTTTGAGGTTATTATGTTACATATCAAATGAAAGCCCATGCGATAAGCTTTAAAATGAGCTAACAAACATCCTTCTAGCACCATCGGTTGTAGATCTACAAGCATTTTTGTGACCCAAAACATTGTAAAATTCAACTACAATTTCAGAAGTTTTCAAAAATCAATATTAAAAATGGTACTCAAGTAAAAAATATACTTGTAATGTATTTAGTTTGTATAACTAATATATAAAAATCATGTAAATCTGAGACATTCATGTTCAAAATTTATTGTTATATGGGTGATTTAATACGGAATGACCCTAATCCTAAGGGCGCAGTGTTATGTTTTAAATTCAATTTGTCAATACTTTGTTCTCAAAGTACACAAACTTTTGACGAGGGTCATAGTATTAAGGATGCATTCATTGTTTGTGTTTTTTGCCATAAACAAATTATACTAAAAGCTAGATATAGTTTACAAAAATCCCTTTCACCTCGGCCTACAGGACCATTAGATTTCAAAGTTCATTCTATTTACTCCCATAAGCTCAACATTAAATAAATTAATTTGCCCTTTGCACTAAGAATAATTACAGTTTACAAAAAAGTTCTAGACAAAAGATTTTGGTGGTATTTAGAAGATTTAAAACAATTATGAACTGGCTCGATTTGTGTTTCTAAGGAAGAAATTAATTTGTCATTTTGTGATTTAACACCCTTTTAACTCGCCCCTTTTAATATGGATTGGTCATTTTTTTAAATGATCAATGTAAATTTTTAGATAACATTTAGAAGGTTTTCAACAGCTTTTTATGGGATTGATACTGTGTTTAATAAGCTAGTTACGATTGTTTAGTTCTTTAACCACTATTTTCCCGGCCTTTGAGCTAATGGTGGTGTTATTAAAAAAAAAAAAAAAAAAAAATAATAATAAATCCATGTTTTTACCAATCTTAAGTATAATAACTAAACAATGCTATATTTTTTCTTTTAAGGGAGTTAAGAGTGATTATTTAGTTTTTCAGAAAAACCTTTCCCGCGTTCTCAGGACAGGAGAAATTTTTCAAAAGTCACACAATGATACTACAATAGTTACTTTCTTCAAAATCTACCTGAAAAGGCAACAGAATTGCTATTGGCAGAGAAAGTAATCTGTTATGGTGATATTATACGTATTAATAATTTGTTGATGTCTTAAAGAGTTAGTAATGAAATCGGTCTGAGTTTGTTTGAAACTGGATAACGATCAACGAAAATTCCAACTTATTTAAATTCAACAGTCACTGAAATTTCTTACAACCTATCTAACAAAACTTAAGTGAATTATTGTGTTATACACACTTGTTGTTTGTGACAGACTCTTGCTGAACATAAATATAGCGTTAGTTAATAACTAGTCGATAATCCTACTTATAACAAATATATAAATATGCCCAACAAAAATAAATAACATTAAACATCTGAAAAATTAACATCAATTTCACAAGTACAAAACCGTTTATAGGTTTTTTTAAACAATTAAAAGTAAATTTTGCTCAGCTTTTTAATACTTGTCTGCTTAAAAATTATTCACGATCAAGTAGTTATTTTTCAACAGATTCAAACATGTATTAACCTAATTGTATAATCGCATTAAGCACTTTAATGTGTAAAGCATTTCAGTCAATTGTGACCATCGACTGTTAGAACAGCCCTACAATCAAAGTAATGAAAACTAGAATACAGTAAAGTTTGTTTTAAAGAAACTGCAAATTTAAAATTATTCTTTCGAACTTTTATGATTTGATATTTCAAATACACAACTTCAATCGTAGCTTGGATTTACTTTACACAAATTTTCACATAACAAAGTATGTTTTGGTAGAAAATGACATGTAGTTTTTATAAAGAATATATTTATTATTTCCTAATATTATAAGTAGTTTATATAGTTTATCAAAACAATATAGAATAAAGCTATCCAAATACATTGTATATATTAAAAGCTATTTTTACAAATCGCACAAGTGTAAAAATAATAAACAATTTAATTTTTATTCTAAATGCTTAAATAAGGTAATTAAATAATATCAATGGAATCACAATAATAGTCGAGAAGTTACATCTAATAATATATAGATACAAATGACAAGCATTTTAATTTTGTGTACTTATATTGCACATTACTTTGAGCTTATATTAAATACTTGACAAAATTAGCTATACACTAAATCTTATTATCATTTTAAATACTCAACGTCTGTATTCATATTTTGAAAAAAAGATAGTGTATATTGTTTACAATCATAATGAGTTATACAAACTAGAGCATCCACCCTATCGACCTGATGGCAATGGAGAGTGCTTATATTCTGGAAAAAGGATAAAGACAGAAGCAAGAGAGCAAACACTGATGGGAACTGAAGACCTGAGGGAGGCGGACTGCTAGTCTAATTGCAAACATCTCTAAATAGATAAGCAGACCACACGAGATGAACTTTTACATCAGCTGCTGACTGGACGTGGTTGCTTTCACGTACTTTCAGCGTACCTAGAGAAAATGGGGAAAGCGAAAAGCCCGGTGTGCCCATATGGAGATTCCGTGCTGGACCATGCAAGCTCACTTTTTTCTCTCCTGTGTCAGATGGGCGGAAGAAAGACATGACTCAGAGAAAAATATTGGCTTACACGCACCCACTATAGAAGTGAGGGACTTGTGGAACCTGGTTTGACGCTATATAGAACATATTCTACGACATAAGACTACAGAAGTCATGCAATAGAACTGACATGATTCAGTATGTAAAAGAAGAAGCCTGTTATGGTCATGAAAGTCACCACTCTAAAGTAATGCTAAGAGTGGAGGTACTGTCTGTAGAAGAAATGGAGGTTAGGGTTTAGTGGGTTTGCCGGATGAACCAGAAGACCCACGCACCAGGGGGCATGTGCATTAGAGGGCACCATTAGAGGGGAAAACAAACTTCAAACTAGATAAAGCCTTATAGAGTATCAACTCTATATAGGGGGGGGGTTATAATTACAAGTTGTAAGAGTAAGAGAAAAATAAGGCGAAGAATAGAAATGTTTTTTTCTTGGTTCGTAATCATTCTAGCTTACATGTTACAAGCACAATTGCACACATGTACTGCATCTGTTTCTGTCTCTTTTCAATGTGTCGGCAGTACAATAGGTGAGATTAAGTGGAAGAGAGAGAGATTGATACTATATATAGTATCAATTCTATAAAACCAAAATATTTAACTGGATAGCAAATCACACAAAATATTCACACTGGTGTGGTTAATTTTATTAGCCTAACAGATTTATAAAAGTTGAAGTTAAAATTCTCAAAGTTAAGTGATTTAAAAAAAAAATTCATCTTATACTATTGCCTGGATCTTTTTACTTGGTGGATAAGTTTTGACATCATAATCTTAATACTTCATGATAGATGTGACCTCAGGTTTTGAAATAATGTTCTCTTGTTTTTATCCTATGTGTACTTGGGTATATATTCACGCAGATTTCTTTTTTTAAACTCGTGTGTTTATGTCAATTATTGTATGTTGTTCTCTATTTTTAAGCTGTTTTTCATTTAAATTGTATTGTGTGATTTTATGTGTATTGATCCAATAATGTGTGTAAAGATTTGTATTATACAATATTATACAAATACGATTTATAAAAAAAAGAAGAAAAAATCACAATGCTTAGTAAATAAATAGATTGTAAAGAAGTTCATTATCCGGAAATTCTAACTCTTCCCACGCAGAGCTTGTTACAGCAGACTTTGAGCTAATGTTTATTTTATGTAAATATAAAGACATTTCTTTTCATAATTTTTTTTAATAGAATTTGTAGAAGGTAAAAAAGAATTAAAAATCGTTTTTTAAAGATCTATTTTATCTTTTCATAATTTTTTTTAATAGAATTTGTAGAAGGTAAAAGAGAATTAAAAATAGTTTTTTAAAGATCTATTTTATATAACACTAAAAAATTGCAATCCGTCTAAATTGGCCATAATAAAAAATTAACTTCAAATGTAATACACTAAACATACATAAAATTAACTGAAAAGTATTAAGTATATTATCACTGAAAATAAAATAATAGCAATAAAATAAACTTAAAAAATATCACATTGCTCAGAGAGAGAACACCGAATAGAAGTTAGTAAACAAAACTCAGCTGTTAGGTGCAGCGGATTTATTCGACTACAGCACTGTATTGTCAGTTACAGTGGCCAGGTACAAAATCACATATTTATAATCGATCATTGCAATCAGCTGAAGTCAGAAGTATGAAATCTTCGGAAAACATTAGAAGTGACTTTATCTGCCATCTGATAAAGTTTTGTGAATTCAATTTATTCCTATGAATTTAAATGGGCATTTACGGATGTAATCGTCTACCACGTTTTGAGCTTGTTCCACTTGATGGATATATTCGTCTAACGCGAGAAAAGGGTTAAAAGATTCTAAGTACATTACAACCAGAGGTAGTCCGGGTTGACCACAAAATGTTGAAGAAACAAAAAATAAAACAAGATGAAACAAATAATGTGTCCTCTAATTTAACATATTTGGCTATACATCTAAACTGTCATTGAAATAATTTTGAAAGAACAGTTCTCAAAATTGTTTCTATTTTTCTGCCAATCAGAGACGGTCCAAGTCTCTAGAAGGAACTTAGGAACTTCGACAACGGTTTATCTTTATCTATTCTACACAATGCTTCCATTTTACTTTCCACCGTCACAATTCTGGTAAGTCATCTGGCTATACTGCAGGGACTCAAGGTTGACCTTATGGTGTCGAATATTATGAGAAGGACACTAATCTTTTACCATTCCTTTACAATCAAGATCAATGGTCTCCAGGAGGCAGGAGGTGCTGGACTGGGCCAGGGAAAAGCACACAAGAATGGTATACGGATGGCTTCAAAATGACCAGCGGAGTTGGAGCAGGTATTTATGATCCTAGGTGCAGCTTATCTAAGGCTACGGGCTTCTTCCCATGGATTTTTGAGGCGGAGGTTGTTGCAATAGAACTCTCCGCCCGTAAAATCCCCAAAAGAGAACTTAAGGGAGCTAAGAACTATATCCTTTCTCTGATAGCAAAGAGCCTTAAAGGCGCTAGAATCATCACCGTTGAATCAAGGCTAGTTTGGGACTGCTTCAAAGTAGTAAATGAAATAACTATAGTGGCTGGCCATGTAGGCATAAAGGGTAATGAGGCAGTGTATCCCCTTGCTAGAGTTGGGGCCAAAAAGCCCTTCATTGGCTCAGATCCTTTCTGTGGGAGGCAGCCCTAGAGCCACCTAAGAAATGTTGCTGAAATCTGGACGGAGAAAGGTTGGTCCTCACACTGGTATTATGCTCCTGGGCTTAAGCAGGCTAAAATGTTCTGCCTTTAGAAAGGCTCAAAAGCTTCTACTGATGGGCAGAAATAATCTTAGGCGGATTGTAGGAATCCTTACTGGTCACTGTCTGGCCAAGTACCCACTCAAAAAAATGGGGCTGGTTTCGGAAGACTCCTGTTGATTCTGTTCTCAAGATATTGAATCGGCTAAGCACCTGCTGTGCAAGTGCAAGGCCTTCGCGTGCATGAGATTCATGGTACTTGGAAGTGCTGTTGTTAGCGCGGAAGAGTTCCGTGGTGTTGATTCCAAGACCCTCCTTGGTCCTGGGAAGGATATGGGATGATCAATAAAGGGAAAATCATACAACAATAGATCCTAGTGGATCACAGTGGTGGGAAAGCCTTGGACTCCTCTATCCCTATATAAACATTTAAAAAAAATACTAACAAAACAAACTTTAAAGTAAAGAAATGCATAAATGAATTAAAACTCTTTATGATTACAAACAATATACTGCTATTATTTAGTAATGAAATTATTTTAAAAGATGTCACTTAGATTTAAATTACCATTTTATGCAGTAGCTATTCTAATAACTTAAATTTAATGCAATGCCTCTGATTTCACCCTTTTCATGAGTATAAGATAAGACTAGTAACGTCACAATATTTCACTTTTAAAATATATTACTAAGTTTATAAAAAAAAAAAACAGCTTAAATATATCAACTAAAAACAATAGGTACAATCATATCCAAGTATTAGTACATATTATGTATGTTCCACTTAAGAGAGCACTGAATTATAGTAAACTATACTTAAAACAACATTCCCTAATATGCACCACGCGACCAAAAATAATAACTGAGTAAATATACTTTCTATGCACAATATAAATAATAAACAGAATAAAGCTTACATTTAATTAAAAGTGTAGTAATATATTAATTATATACTGTGTGCTTTGCACGCCAACCCTTACACTCAAACAATTGTAACATAAAAAACTTAACGTAGCCTATATTTTAGGTCGAATATACAAACAGGAATAGTTACAATTACACAAACAATATATATCTGTACATGACTTGTTTTAATAATTTGTAAAGAGCAGCCAAACAATGTACATTATTTTGGCAAAAGTACCTAAAATGTGGATACTTGAAGTATTTCGTCAAATAACCAACCTAGGCCTAATTACATTTATGACGTTACATAATGCGCAAACATTTTTAAAGGTTCATTTCTGGGACATCGCCATGGGGAGGGCAAGGGGTGTCACTTTCTAATAATTTGAAAACCCAAAAAATTGGGAAATTTGAGATTTGAGAACTCACTTCAAACTGTGGATATTGTAGTTAAACATTAAAAATTGTAGTGCCAACCCTGGTTACTAATTGGATTAAATTCATTAATGTTTTTAGGTTAAAGCAAAACAAATCAATGTCATCATATAAAATGGTAGTTTGTTTGTATGAAAGTTTTACAATATAGTGTAAATATTTCATTCAATTAAGCTTTTATACTATAGGTTAATATTAAAAATGGCACCTATTTTTTAAAGTTTTCGACTATTTTATCATTTTGTTAAATTGATTGCTGTGGTAATAAATATTTTGCTTTTTAATAAAATCAGCTGACTATTTATAGATAAAAATGTCAGCTGTAATTATCGCTAATTATCTTAATGTAAATCTTATGAAAAATAAAGAATTTGTAAATCCTTTTTAACGAAAACTAATATTTTATTATTTGAAAAAAGTATTAATGGTTCATCTATGAATAAAGAGCTTTAATTATAAAAATAGTTATCATAGTTATCAGCTGAGTATAAGCAGCTGTAGGATTGTTTAAAGAAAACTAAAGTTTTATTAATTATTTTAAATATTAGGTAAAAAAGTCTCCCGAGGTAGGCTGTTTTAGATGGGTTAGTAAAAAAGTCCTAGAGCAAAATGAATCTCCAGAAATAGATACCAATAGGGTTGTAACCTAAAATCAAAAAGTGCACTTGTAAATGTAACGATGGAATAAAAATTAGGCCTATTTGATAATTTCTTCAATAAAATTACAAAATTTTCTTTCATTTTAAACAAACTGCAAGTAAATCGGCCCAATAGATCTCCAGAAATAGGTATCAATAGGATTGTAACCTTAAACTAAAAACTGCAAAAAGAGCCCTTATAAATATAACGATAAAATAAAAATGACATTTCATAATTTGTTGATAATAATGACAAAATTTTCTTTATTCATTGTTTAGCTTTAGAACTACTTTAGTCAATCAACATACCTTAATTTTCAGTCAATAGTAGTACTTGTTTTTTCAATGTATGGCTACATGTTTCGCTGCCACAGGCAGCATCATCAGGCCAGCCAACAACACTAACACTAGTCTATTGTTCACATAAACATCACATACATAACAACATAATAAACATAAATAATTGTGCAGATATAGCACTTGTCAAAAATAAAAAATAAAAATTGTTCTAGTTCACTATTCTTAGGCCACATGTTACCTCACTGAGTTGTACTGGGAGACTGCTACCTCAGGTATTCCTTATCAGATTTGTACCTTTGGCCTTATTCTGAAGTTCAAAAATTAAGTCATATATGCAATTGGAAGTGAAATTTAATTTATCATTTAACATATTTGAAGGATTAAACCTTTGGTGCTTATAAATTTCCAATTCTTCCATTATGTTCAATTTGTGTCCTTTTCTCATTTTGTGCAATATAGTCAAGTTATTCTGTATATTGGTGTAATTGTGGCGGCAAACTATTAGATGTTCTGCATATGACGAATGGATTGAATCTTCCTGCTATTGGGTAAATGTTCTTTAAAGCGAGTTTTTTATATCGGTCAGACAGGTAGATCTTTTAAAACTCGCTTTAAAGAACATTTACCCAATAGCAGGAATATAGATTCAATCCATTCGTCATATGCAGAACATCTAATAGATAGCCGCCACAATTACACCAATATACAGAATAACTTGACTATATTGCACAAAATGAGAAAAGGACACAAATTGAACATAATGGAAGAATTGGAAATTTATAAGCACCAAAGGTTTAATCCTTCAAATATGTTAAATGATAAATTAAATTTCACTTCCAATTGCATATATGACTTAATTTTTGAACTTCAGAATAAGGCCAAAGGTACAAATCTGATAAGGAATACCTGAGGTAGCAGTCTCCCAGTACAACTCAGTGAGGTAACATGTGGCCTAAGAATAGTGAACTAGAACAATTTTTATTTTTTATTTTTGACAAGTGCTATATCTGCACAATTATTTATGTTTATTATGTTGTTATGTATGTGATGTTTATGTGAACAATGGACTAGTGTTAGTGTTGTTGGCTGGCCTGATGATGCTGCCTGTGGCAGCGAAACATGTAGCCATACATTGAAAAAACAAGTACTACTATTGACTGAAAATTAAGGTATGTTGAAAATTTTCTTTCATTTAAAACAAACCGCAAGTAAATCAGCCCGGTAGGTCTCCAGAAATAGGTGTCAATAGGCTCACCAAACGTTTAAGGCTATGCTGAGTTATTATATAAGTAAGATACGCATATTATTTTCACAATTTCACAACTAGGATACCTTTTAACTTAAATCTAAGCATATGTTTAATATAAATTTATGCATTTAAAATTTGAAGATACAATAAACAATTCTTACAAAACAATACTAAAACACGTATAAAATGATGCTATATAAATATTTTTCATTTATACTACACAAATTGCTACAATAACTTAAAACTTATCAAAATGTAAGAGATTCACTAAAACTAAGAAGTAAAATAATTATGATATAAATAACACAGATTCTGTAGGAAACAGTAGAATGATGTTAGGTAAAACATGTTTCCAAAACTATTTACGATATATAGCTTTTAATTACTGTATTTCTATAATTAGGTTGAATAATTGTTGGTTGCTACTGGAGTTCTATAAGATAAACTTCTACTGAAGTGCTGGTTATATTGTGTGCTGTGAACAGAATACAAGTATCCTGAAAATTATATATATTGTTTAAACACGCGTAGGCTTAGCATAGATTTAATCCTACTTACAGAAAATAACAAACACAAATCATAAAAAACAGCTCATTTTAAAATTCCTTCACTCCACCACACAATGATAAAAGCATGGAATTTATAAACATTGTAAAGGGCACACTGTCACATATTTTATGTACAGTAATCACCGCTTGTTGTGATCACTACAGGCCAAACACAAACTGATAACAATATCCGATTGAAAACAATACTCTGGTGTCAATATCATTTTATTATTATGTACAAACATCAGAACAGACAACTGATTTTTAAAACAACATTGACCTTGACCATTCTTACATTCTACAATAAGTAAATGATTTTTAGAACTAGTGTTATTGTTTTCTTCACACAAGTTCTAAATTGGTTAGGACTAAACATTTCATAAACTAAAAAATATAAACACTAACAAAAACCGGTACTTACAAAATAGGACGGTGTTTTTATTACTCACAATAGTGTGAGTTGGTCGGCACTTTGTCGCTTCAACGGACCATCTAAGTGCGCATAATATTTGTAAACAACAATTTTAATGCGGATCCGACCTGACTCTGCTATGCTTTCTCGTATAATTTAAATTTGCATTTCTTTTCTGAGCAGAACCAATAGCATCATGATTTAAAAAAAAATTACTCAAAGGAGATGTGAAATTTTTAACTGCTCTGCTTCTTATTACGCGTCTTTTTTAGTAATTTGTCGATATGCTCTAAAATTGAAAGATATTTTAAAATTAAATCGTGACGTTTCTTTAGTAAATCCACCATGATTAATTAATGTAGTGTAGGCCTATTGCACGCACACAAAAAACAAAAACGCACACTTAGTTTTAACACATGAATGATTTAAATCTGTTTTATTCAGTTCACTGTACTCTTAATTAAAGTACTTTAGTAAACAATGATAACATTCTGATTTGACACAAACTTAAATTTCACTTGCACAAAAAACAATGATGTAGCACTAACCTTTAACAATTCAGAAATGAAATTATTGACATTTAACAAAAACAATTTACTAAACAGAAACCCACTGAAAGTGCTTCTATAACTCTTCATTGACACAAACGGTTAGTAGACCGTTTACCGATCTTTTTGTAATGCATCATGTTGGCGCCAAGTTATTTTTTGTCACTGTGACAGAAAAAAGTGATAACATTAACCGAAGGCATACAATAATAAACGAGATATTTCCTTTCTGCCAGGATATGAATGATCGGTACTTTAGATAAGTGATAGCATTAACCAATCCGTGATTACAATAAAAGGTGATTACTGTACAATAATAGGAGAGGCCCATGCGAGCATTGTGCGCCAAACCTTTGATTCTCCCCCTCCCCCAGTTATTTCTTTCTAACCTTTACCAATAGTATTATATATATATATATATATTAGTATTAAACCAGTTTCCCAAAAATCTTAGAAATAGTTTTGCTTAAAAATGTCCTCTTTACTAAATTGACTTTTAAATTTGTATGACTTTTAATATATATTGTTGATTAGAAATTGTTAGACATAATTAAATAAAAAAACAGGAAAGAGGAAGACTCAGTGTTATTAAACTCTAAAGTTATAATAATTTAAAAAAAATTTTCGTAGCTAAACCGCTGACGTGAGTTGAGCAAATTTTCAAAATTAAATTTATATCTTAGGGTTTGGGAAATTGTTCTACTTACAAAGGCACTGAATAGCTGCCTGTGTGTAGGAATTAAATTAGTAGAATTTGTTTACAACCCAGCCTCCGGCCCCGGCTCATGCTTCGCTTCGGTAGCAGCGGAAGAAATCCCTTCGCTTGGTAAAATCCTCACGTGGACTTGAACCAAGTTCCTTTATGATATTTTACGTTTTGATCAATTTGGAAGAGAACCGGAAGGGCTATAAGGTTGTGTAAAAAACAAAACATGCAGAATAATTTCCTACATTTATTTTTTTAGATAAAACACTAAACAAATTTAATCTAGTACGAAAAATCTGAAAAATTTTTTACTACTGGTCAAAAAACGTGCTTCAGGTTGTTTGATTTTTTTTGGCTAACGAAGCCGTTCAATCGACTTTGAAAACCAATGTATGTACCAAATCGGACGTAAATGTGGCCGTTAGGGTGCAAACACATATTTATACAATTTTTAACGACACCTCAAAACGTGTTCTGGTGACTGACCTTTTGTCTCACCAAAAGAGTCACTGCAATAGCCCACCTTTCCTATGGAAATTAACTAAAAAGGCATACACAAAAACGAAACACCAAAAGAGGTTAGAATTAGATTCAATTAATCATTTCTTAATTAGACAAATTTCCGTCGTTACAGGATGCTACCGACTACAAAACAATATAGAAGATTTCTGTATAGGGTATAAACTCAATATAGACCTGTTTAAAAGAAGCAATACAAGTAAATAGCCAACCAGAGGACCTGGGCTCTGTTACCAGCCTACACCCGAACAACACTCGGGGAAAGTAAATAAACAGTAAAACTGGGTATGCAATGGAAAATTAAAAGGAATGCTGCACTACTTACATTTTATGAAAGACCTACAAAACCAGAACATCTAGGCTTGAGTAAAGGTTCCCAAGCGTTGCATATCTGTAAGCTTGTCTGTTCACATCGGCTATATAATGGTTCACAATCAGACAGCTGCAAAAGCACCTGTAAAAAAATATATAACTACGTTTGGATTACACTTAACCACAAATTAGAAACACTTTGATTAAAAATCGGTAAAATGATGCGAAAGAGTATCACACAATGTTACTTACATTCTCTAGTCCAGGCCTTAGATTGAACAGCTGGTAGAGAAAACGTGAAAGCAGCTGTTCTGTTAAAAAATAAATAACCCAATCGCCGCCACCTTCGTGGATTTCTCTGCAACCGGTTTCCTAAAGAAAACCAAAAAGATTTGTTACTGTCCAACAAGTCCTGTTTTAGTAACAGCAATATTTTTCTAATTCTTTTCAGTTTGGCTCCATCGCATTGTGGTCTCACCGGACGCTAGGTCTCATCGTTGGCTTCGCCTGCGCTAAGTTGCTGCATTATCGCATGCGTCTGCTGTTGTGAAATAAAGATGGCCGCACCACTCTCATGTGCACCAAAGAAGAGCAGTGCTGTTCTTTTTATTTTGCAACAACACAAAGCAGACTGATGCTATAATGCAGTAAACTAGCACAGGCGAAGTTAACGATGAGACCTAGCGTCTGGTGAGACCACAATGCAATAGAGCCAATGTGAAAGGAATTAGAAAAATATTGCAGTTACTTATTGTCTTATCTTCCTACATTAGTATATAAAGCCTTGATAATTAATAATAGAAAACTATTTGTGCAGTTTTAAATCTATGAACTGAAATCAGTTGATCATATATACAGGGTGAATCAGACCACCCGTGCACAATGTATAGCGATTGAACCAAATGAGCTTCAGCCTTCGTCTGAGCTTAAACTCTCCTATTTCAATCCTAGAGAATATAGTAAAAATGTTTTCAAATCTCAAAAATACCCCAAAAGTGCTAACAAGTGGAAACAAAGTTTTAACTTATCTTACTGTATTATCTGTACTTATATCTGGTGTACCATCAAAACTGTTTGAGTTGTTCTTCCATTTGCAAAGACAACTAGTATCGATAAACTGATGATACCATCTACGGATGTTATTATTTTTGGAGGAATTAGTGCATGTGCATGTGAACAGGTATATCAACAAAACTGTTTGAGTAGCTCTTCCATTTGCAAAGACAACCGGTGTCGATAAACTGATGATACCATCTACGGATGTTATTATTTTTGGGGGAAACAGTGCTTGCGCATGTGAACAGGTGTATCAACAAAACTGAGTTGCTCTTCCATTTGATGTGTTATTTATGTAAGTTGATGTTATTGGTAAGTTAAATGTAATAAATTCTAAAAAGCCTTAAAACACAGATATTCATTTTAAAAACACCCTGTATTCATATACCTGTATGTATGTGAAGTCAGGCTATACAGTCAGAACAATGGCAAATCAGGACAGTTGGAATCAAGATTTTTACATATTTACTGTAACGTACTTACTAAGACACAGCATGTTGTCGCTACTCTCACAGACGTAATGTTGTCCAAGTTTTCGCAAGAGAGCACTTTGTCAGGAAACTCTAAAGTCAACATATGGTTGGTGGTTAACAGCAATTCACAACCAATCACGGATTCAGAGTTTTCATCATGTAATATCACATCCGTGTCACTTATCTAAAACAGAAACAGTGATCATAGAAAACATGGTTATATACACTTATTATAAACCTAAAAATTATAGTGATTATAGTAGTAGTTATGAATCAATAGGTGAGAATTGTATAAGAAATACCCCAGATTATTCAATAAAAAGATAATTTAAAGGTTGTTTACTCATATAGTTTTGTCCCAGCAAAATAAAGATATCCATAATAATAACACAAGGGAAAAAATTACATTCATGTACATCTTAAAATAGCTACAAAGAATCCTTTATGCAATGCTGGAACATTTTTAATACAACGTCTGACCATTAAACAGGAAACGTTAAAAAGAAACTTTTAAAAATTGCAGTAGGGAAAGGGATTCTATTCTGTCTTTGAGTTTTTGATGTGTAGGCAAGGCAGTTAAGTTATGAGTTTGATATTACCGAATAGTTTGCTTGTATGGCGACTTGTTCAGACCTTGATCCATCAGTCCTCTGGCATCCCAATACAACAACTTAGTATGTTCTTAGATCAGCTGCGAACTTATAACACACTGTCAGGTGATCTTTATTTATCACACAGTTTGTATCGTGACACAAGGTAGATTCATCCTATGCAAATGTGCCGCCAATATAGGCGTCCTGTGTATAGGCGGAATGTGACTACTGCCTTTCATCTTGGTTTACACAAGTATTCTCAAAAGCGTGCATGTTTTACTTTTAGAAACGGTTTTCACCTTGTGATAGAACTCGCTGGGTTGTTTCTCTTTAATCATGGTTTTGGCCGACAAGGTGTTCACAGGACCCCTCTTTGCAAGTTTATCCGCCATCTCGTTTCCCAGTGTTCCGACATGAGAGGAAACCCACTGGAGGCAGAAGCGTTTTCCCAATCCTTGTAAACACTTTATAATTTTCTGCAGATTATTTAAAGTTTCACCATTTATCTTTCTGTTAGAAGATAAAGCTTGTACTGCTGCTTTTGAGTCCACCATAAATGCAACATTTTGGTAAGCATTAGTCTGTATAAGAGTTATTGTAAAGCAAATGCTATTGCCTTGATCTCTCCACTAAAGCTGCATTGGTTTTCTCCTACCAAAATATGGTGTGAGAAAAGGGATGAATAGATTCCAGCCCCGGCCTCGGGTCCGTTGCCCATGAGTTATCCACCTGTATATATGTGAAGCCAATCGTTTATTGAGTATCTCTTCTCAATCATTGCCAAATTTATCTGTTTCCGTATTACTGGTACGCATACATTTTTCTTGAGATCTTCAGTTAAAAGTAAGTTTGTATTAAGTTGCAAATAATCAAGGGGTTTTTAAATCTGCAGAACAGTTCAGTTTTCTAAGTTACTTTGCAGCGACTAAATAGAGTAAGTCCTTCGTTCTACTTGCAGCAGAAAAACTCGCTTAAGTTTGCAAGTTTAAGCAAGTGTGCCCCTTGACCTTGTGGTCTGAGGCTAAGGACTGCTTTGCTTCGCTTGTAGCGTACAAACTCGGCCATCGACCTGGGTCGATACTTTACGTTTTGATCAATTTTGGGGGAATCAGGCGAGCTATAAGGTCATGTATAAAAACAAAATGTGCAGAATAATATCCTACATTAACTTTTTTTAGATAGAAACCTAAAAAGGTTTTATTATAGTACAAAAAATAGTTACTTCCAGTCAGAAAACGTGCTTCCGGTTGTTGGATTTTTTGGCTAACGAACTATCCTGAGTACCAAATTTGAACCAAATCAGACTTAAAATGTGGTTGTTAGAGTGTGAACGCATATATATAAATTTTAATGACAAACAAGTTCTGGGGACCATGATCAGTGCTCATTTACTACCCCTGACCTAAGGTCTCGTCATAAGATGAGACTGCAATAGCTTATCTTGATACTTACGTATTATACGGAGGCCACTAATTTTAAACGTTGCTAGGTTATTGCAACAAAAATGCGAGCAATTAAAAAAAATTGCCTGAAAGGTACTAACCTATAGTCTTTAGTCACAGTACTCATAAGTATTCGGGCCGGTGATCGTTTGGAATTTCGTTAGTGAGTTGTCGGCAATGGCTTGTAGCACACCAACTACTGATGAGTGCTGTGACTAAAATCTATAGGTTAGTACCTTTCAGGCTATTTTTTTTAATGCTTGCATTTTTGTTGCAATACAAAACAACTTACATAACAGATGTTACTAACTTATATTCGTTTTTTAAATCTCAAAACATCTAAAAATAGTGGCCTCCGTATAATACGTAAGTACCCTCATCTTTCGTATGGAAATTCGCTAAAAAAACAAAATTTTGAAAATGCAAATACAGAGCATATTGTTTTATTGACACTTGCAGCAGTTGCCTAAAGATTATTTACTGACTGACGACCTGGAACTGAATTAGATAAGTGACAAGTGCAGGAAAGATATGGAAACTAGGTTTCCTTGTAGTGTTAAATCGTACACCGGACTGTTAGGAACATCTGATATTATTTTTAAACACCTGCATTAATTTAATTAAAATTACAGACTAAAATTTATTTCTAGACAAAAATATATCAAGAAAACTAATTCTTACTTAAAAATCTAGTTTTACTCGCATATAATTATGTTTTATGAAATATTTTACAAACGGCTTTAAATAGCTAAAACATAACGTTAGTTTCACAGCAGTTAAAACAATTTAACATGGATGAAGAGAAACCAACCACTGTTATCAAAACAAAAGTAACAAACCGTACCACAACACACAAACTGTTTATCACATTTCTATTACATAACTCGGGATAGACTAAACTAGATAAAATAAACATTCACTCACACTAGATGCTGACTGTACAATAGCTTGCAACCAATCAGATGCTTCGTAATCATCAGCCGCGGCCAATTGGAACGAAGGATAGTTGGCACATGAGGAAAATGTTATGTTATGCGAATTGTGATTAGAAAAGGAATGTTGGGAACGGAAAGACGAAGGTAATATTTCAAAGGCGTGTGGCCTTGGGGAATTCAAAACTCTCCGGCATCCACCACATTGATCCCAGTGAAGAGATAATGCGTGCTTTGGAAGGCGTTGCTTTGTATCATTAAATACATAAACCACACCTCCTCTGTAAACATAAAAACAACAATATTGATAGTTTAAATATAATCACACCCACCAGTATGGTTTGCAAGTTCTAATAATCTGGCTGTTTTTGTCGATGTAACAGGCTAATATCATCACAAAAATGAACTGATGATGGTGGCTTAGTCTCACCGAAACCAGCAATCAAACTATTAACAAGGATTTTGTTTGGACGGTGAAAAAAATAAGGTAATTATTTTACATTAATTATATAACAAATTTATAGCTTACGAACGGAGATTGTCGTCATACGCGTGCTACACCAAGTTAACTATAACATCATACGCATGCAAAGGGCTAATGAAGGTAAAATTAAATAATTTTATACTAATCCAAAGGCTATAAAATGGAATTTAAACTCACTTTAATATAATGTATCCAGGAACCCAGGAAGAGTTTCTGTGGGGTTTGTACATTAGGTAACCAGTTTTAGAAGGCCCTAAAGGACTGCACGGGGGTGTGGTCGAAGTGTCACCTAACCTTACCCACATGTAATCCACTAACTGTTCAGTCTGAAAAAACACAACATAACGTTTTAAACTACAATTCAAATTATAATGCAACAAAGTTTGAACATAAAACTCCATACGGTACAAAAGCGGCTGACTGACGTGTTCATCAATATTATTTAGGCTTCCATATTTAGTGCTGGAACTTTTAATTTGAAATAAAGCTCAGCTTATATGTGTAGCCAAGCTAGAGAATTATGAAAACTGCAACCTAAATCTCTGAAAATATGGTAATACTGTTTGAAACACTTAGTTACTTGAAATGGTGCTACTTTTAATCAACTCTTAGACCTAAAAACCTAATGAAATGGATATTGTAATGTATGAGGGGCTTTTAGGATAATACATTTTTATAGTAATTAATAAATTTAAGAAGAATAGTTCTTAACCCTTTCACTGCTGTACTGCGACAACACTTTCAAAACCCGTGTGCTGAATTAGAACTGCCGGCAGCAGGACAACTCAGTATTTTCCATCAGGAAAGAATAGTTGATCAGAAAAGGCAATAAAAGTTAAGGGTTACTAAATATATTGTTTCTTTATTTATAAAATTTAAATGATTTTAAAACAATAAATACTATTTTGTAGGGTCTCTACCATACAAGCCTCATGCCCATGGGTGGGGTTATCGGTACACATGGCTTTTACATGTTTTCTGAATTAAAAACAACTGATTCTTCACTGCCAACAATGTCACTTACTGAAATCAAAATCATCATCTTCATCTTCACATTCCAAATTACTCATTCAACACTTTAACATCGCTTTCAGTAAGGCCAACATAAGATGCTGCCATTGCGTAAACTAAAGCATGCGAATAACTCTGCTCTCTATACTGTAACACTCACACTTGTTCTTAGTGATGTAGGAAGATTTAGTGACGTAGACAGTAGTTCATATATTTTCTAGTAGCGAGCAGCACTTGTCAGTGCAAAACAATACAAGCTATAATTTTAAAACTAGCTTTTAGCATATTAAATTGAAAAGTGAGAACGTAAATAAACGGGCATAGCAGTGAAAGGGTTAAAGGCAAAAGTTAATAATGCATACATCTCGTTTACGGAATGGATCATAAGCCTTTCGGGGATCATTCTCTATTTTTAAAATGTTGATTTTAACAGAAACCATATCTATGCTTAAATTAATGGAACTGTATATGTACTGTATGTTCCACTTCCTCGTGAACAAGAATCAAGATCTTGTATGTGTTTGTTCAAGACAACTTACCTTATCAATAGAAGTCTGCTTCACAATAGATCTCCAAAGTGAAGCCATATCACCAAGTTGCAAAGAACGAATGGAAAGCTGAACCAAACCTAACCGTCGCATAGATAATTCTAAATGTGCAATTAGATCTGCAACCATATCCTCTCCCAGTGCTGATATCACAGTGAAATTGTAACTCCTTTCTACCGCCACTAACATTAAAGTTTGTGAATTAGGACCGATCTGAAAATAACAAAAATTATAGCAACTAAATTTTAATAAACAGTAAATACTGGGTGGTACATAAAACATGAATGGTTTTTATGTAGAAACACTTCTAAGATTGTTAACATAAACAGTTTCATCAATATCTGTATTACATCCAGTTTTAATGGATATTAATGATTTTTTTCAATTTCTAAAGGTTTAAGTATGGAAAGATAACGTCCTTCTTCATGTGTGCGCACATCAAAAATCTTTTATCAAACTTCGCCATTGATTTAACTAAAGATTCTTCTGAGATGACTGTTATTTCTTCTCAAATGACCGCCCTCAGCTTACTTACTGGATGAGGTTTGTGAGCATATACTTCTGATTTAATGTAAAGAAATCGCTGACAGAGTAACGTTTGCAATTCTCATGGAGAAATTGTGAAAATTTTTAATTTACATAAGTAAATAAATTATAAAAATGAAAATAGACAAACGACTATGTATCAAAAATATTTAAAATGCAGGATTATAATATAACTTTAATGATAGAACATATTGGAAAAATCAGCTAAAGGCGGGAACATAGCATGAGAAAAACAGAAAATATTTTCCCTCCAAGAAATGGCGGGAGTTAAACACATAAGAGCCCAATTTTTCAACCTTCTCCAGTGGATATGGAAGGCACGCAAAACGCCATCACTTCATAGCCGTGCTTTGCGATTTTGCACCTCGAACTTGAGGCTTCGGAACAGAAGCTGCCCACAGTAGCCCCCCCCCCTCCTCATGTGTGGAATTGAACCAAGTACATTTATGATATTTCATATTTTAGGGGAACCGGGCGGGCTTATAAAAAACAAAATGTGGAAAATAATCTACTATATTTATTTGTTTCGATAAAACCCCAAAAAGGTTTCATTATAGTAGGAAAAATCTCAAACAAATAGTATTTCCAGTCAAAATACAAGCTTGTGGTTGTTGGATTTTTTTTGCTACCAAACTAGAGTAGAAATGTATATTTAACCCTTTCCACTCGAATTACTAGGGGACCTAGTGTTGCTATCAGGTCAGATTAATTATGAGCGAATATTGCACTGTAACATGTTTACTCCAAAAAAAATGTATTTCTGTTAGTTCTAAAAGGCTGATTTTTTTTGTAGTTTCTTCTATGACTAAAGTATAGATTGGTATGAAAAAAAAACATATATTTTTATTTTCTAGTATATGTTTTTAATTTTTATTTATTGAAAAAAATATAAATTTGTAACAAAAACCGGAATAAACAAGAATTTTGGAAACATTTTCAATGGGAAAACCTATATTTGTTGCTTGTTTTTTTGTCTATATCATTATAAACAAAATTAAGTGGTTTACACATGTTTTAGCCACAATAATAAATTTAAAAAAAATTATAATTGAAAAACAAGTTTTTTGTAAAAAATGAGTTTTTTTTAAAACAATTAGTTTTGACACCAACTTGTACAAAATTGCCTCAACTATTTATTTATTATTTTGCTTAACAACAGTATTATATAAATCAAAACTAGTAAGAAAAGCTTTTTTCAAAACTGATTGGTAATATTTTAATCACTCAGGTTCGAAACAAAAGTTCCGTCGCCACTAACGTCATTTTGTAACAAACTGCCGTCGTCTTCGTTCATTTTATTTCACAACAATCATTATTATTATAAAAAGAACAATATTCAAAAATAAACTGTGAAATTACACACAATAACCTAGTACAACAAAACTAAACAAAGCTTAAGCTCACTAAAACACTGCGTAGTAAGTAGGAACCAAACAACGGCGAGAGCAGACGGCTTTTTACAGAGTGGACAAAGACGGCAAACATTACATTTTTAGGAACTCAAATGGTCCTAAAAAAATTCCACAGATAGCAGCACATCTCAAACTTCAACAAAAGCGGTCATCAAAGTAACTATGTCTGTTCAAATGCAATCAAAGAACGTTATCATAGCGAATTCGGGGCTCGCCCGACACTCGAGTGGAAAGGGTTAAGTCAAACTTACTATTATTGTATCCAAATACTGAAGTGAAATAACATGATGGTTGCAGTATTTATTTGTAGCAACATTGAGCCCTGTCAGATAGAAATGTTTATTTGTCAAAACAGCAAGAAGTGGAAATCCATCCAGACTAGACACTCTATAAACCTGTTAACAAAATAACAATTGGCATTATTTGAAACAAAATCAGCCTTTCTTCTACTAAACAAGATTGTAATGAGTAATAATAATACTAATCTTATTATTTTTTCATTCAAACTATAAAAAAAAGCATCTACACTAATAGCTAAATTTAGTAATGCATGTGTTTGTAAATTTAACTACAAAACTAGTGCATGTGCATGCATTGGTCTGAATAATTTCTATTTTAATAGAATCATAAAAGTCTGAGCTTCTTTTAATTGACAAATATAGGCCTACTGACGATGAAAACTTAAGTGAATTTAAAATTACACAATCATTTACTTTTACCTAAATATGTACAGAGTGTTCATAAAGTTCCTTTAACCCCCTTTATTATTTTTGTTACTGAAAATAAGTTAACAAAACTTTGTATATATCTTGTATTGCATAACAGTACACATTTTTAGACATATTTGAACCTTTATGAATGGGGGGGGGGGGTAAAAATTTAAAATATAAAGGTAGGTCACGCAATACGTCATTGAAAAGCTTATTAAAAGAGAAACACAATGGCGCAAACTAGAGCTTAATATCTTGCTTTGTTTCAAAGTAATGGGCAATCAAAGTTCTGGAAAATAACATACAACCTACTTATTCCTAATATTAACAACAAATTAATAATCTTCTTTGATGCTATGATAACAATATCATTAACCCTTCCAAAATCTTAGAGGTCGGATATGTCAAAAAAAATTGTCCTGTTATGCAACACAAGATATATACAAAGTTTTGTTAACTTATTTTCAGTAACACAAATAATGAGGGGACTTAAAGGGACTTTATGAACACTCTGTATAAAGTTATGTGTGAATATAATATATTTGGATTTAAAATTGTTAATTTAAGTAGGCAAATTATTAAAATTGTTTTGTTAGGGAATAATAAATACTCAGGTTTTTTCGCCATAAAAAATATAGTTTTGTTTAGTAAAATTTATTTCAGGTCTTTAAGTAAAATCTTTAATGCAACACTTTTTCCGTCATGTCTGCTTCTTGACTCAAAACTTTTACTACACTTTTAACAGCTAGGTTAAATTTCCTGAATGATGGGCTCTTTGTGCAGCTGTCGGTTTTAACAATCATAAAATATAAATTATAATAGTAAAAAATCATAATGTTTTATACACCATTTTTTCTTGGACTAATTATAGAATATGATAGTATTATAACTAAGGAACCAATTTGTATCCATAAAATGTTATTCTTTGATAAATAAGTTATTTTTCAATTTCACTTCCTGTAGCTTGACTACAAGGGGTTTACAAACTAAATTAGAAAGAAAAGTCAAATATAAAAATTGTTCACGGGTTCATTGCTAAATAAATTTTCCTCATTTATAAAGTTATATACATCATAAAAACTAAAATCACGTACTGTAACATTACTGATCAGCCAGCGGGGCAGCGCACAGCATTAGGATTTCTTTTTGGTCAGTATATAAAGTAACTATAATCCAACTATCGATTATTTTACCGTAAATGTGTAGTATATAATCTAAAGAATTGATTAGTATAATTTTCATCGAGATATAGTTAGCCCAGGCCGAGCAAATTAACATCTGATTAATGCGTCATAATTACGACTCCTATCAGTTCAATGGTTAAGACGAATAAAAAAATTATACATTTTCGGATGTGATTTTTACAAGAGCTTACTAGTTATGTATTAAAGTTACCCGCTAGGACAATTGTAAAAAAAGTTAACATTTATTTAAAACATTTCACAAAATTATTCAAGTTCTTATTATTTGCATATTCTCATCCTGATTGAACAATCTTTTTCTTAGCAACTGACTTCCAAGCTGAGTACAATCTTCTCTACTTTTGCAGCTGCTTGAAATTTATAATATCCCCTAAATGAAACACGCTATGACTTGTCAAGTTTTCTGACTAAATTTAAAACGGTTTATGGAAGAGTTGTTGACAATAATAAGACAAAATAATGTGAGGGTGCAGTAATGTATACTTCTAAAACTCATGTAATCATTATCAAAATAAAGTCTTCATTAACGAGTTGTCTTTGAGTAAACGCTTATTCACACTGAAAGCAAGTGGAATTAATAGATTTTTGAGGAAGCAGATGGACCAGCATAGCGCATTCAAACAAATTTTGTTATCTTAACTGTCTCCAAAAATTGCTAATTTTTAGAGACAAAAAACAAAATAAATGAGTGGATCCATTCATTAAACAAACAGCGAGAAAACTATGCTGAATATCACCGTCTGTTTAATGTTTTTTAACAGCATTGATCAAAATTTACGGATAACATGAGGATGTATGAAAGATTTAGAGAAACAGTGTAAAAACTGTTTCTACTTGTTTCCACATCTTGTCAATTGTTGTGTCATTGCGTCCGTAATGGTTTACATGCAGAAAGCAACTCTAAATCCATGGACGCAGTTGAAAACCAACTGCATTGTTCTGAAATCGTTCACTCAAGTGTGCTCAGCTCTCAGTTTTTATTATCTTCTAAAGTAGTATTGTTTTATTTCAGCTATTTTGGTGCTAGGCTTCCCTCCGCTTGCAGTCTGAATGTAAACTTAGAAGTATACAGACAGAAAATTGATCTACCTCTTCTACAACTGTTGGAAATTTGTTTTAAAACAAAATAAGTTATATTGAACAAAAGTTAGTGCATAGCTCTAATAACATCTATATTTATCGTGACAAAACACTGTCATATTATTTTTCTTACTATAGTACTTGGCTTACTAAACTCTATATTATAGTGTAAAGTCAAATAAATAATAATTTGATCACACAGATGAACCTCTAAAGTGACTTGAGCAAATTTCCAAAATTAAGTTTATATGTTTTCGGGTTTCAACCAACTATTTGGAAAATTGGTCTACTCACGAAGGCGCTGAATAGCTGCCTGCAAATAAGAAATATATTAGTAGAATTTGTTTCTACCTCAGCCTCCAACCCCTGATCACGAGCTGCTTGTTTTCACCTCGACCTGGCGGCTTCGGAATATGGAATACTTTACTTCGCTCGTAGCGGAAAGCGAGTTTCATCCCAGCCATAGGCCTCGGATCAGAAGCTGCCCCTCGGTAAAATCACCTGGTGAATTTGAACTGGGTAATTTATTGGTTTATTGATCGATTTTGGGTTAACCAGATGGACTATAAGTTCGTGAAAAAAAAAAAACAAATGTGCAGTATAATCTCCTATATTTATTGTTTTTAGATAAAACTCAAAAAAAGTTTTATTCTAGTACATCTAATCTTAGAAAATTGTTACTTCTGGTCAAAACATGTGCTTCCGGTTGGTGGATTTTTTGGCTAACAACCTCGTCCGAGCCACTTAGAAAATCAACGTTTGTACCCAATTTGGACCGAATCGGATGTAAAATACTGCCGTTAGAGTCCGAACACATATATATAACATTTTTAATGACACCCAAAAACGTGTTCTGGGGACTATGAATGGTGTTCATTGACTACTCCGGACCTTAAGCCTCGCAATAGCTCATCCTTTCTATGGAAATTCGCTGATAAATAGTTAGGCTATATAGTAAACAATGATTTACCTTATATATTCTCTCGCTCCTATCAATCAGTATAGTGCTCTGTAACATGGATTTTAATTCATTGGTGATATTCTCTCCTTGCACCCTTTCAGGCGGTTGATTCTCCACCATCTCTTTATTTAATACTTCCAATAATTGGGAATTCAGGGACGAGACTGGTTTTGCACCTTTTATATAAAGCAAAGGCTTCTTTTCAGGTTTTTTCTTAGGCACTAGTTTAGGTTCTGGTATTGATAGTAGAAAACGGTTGACTAGAGAAGTTTTAGAAGAGGCTTTGTTCAAAATCCTCGGTGGCCAACCACGTCGTGGAGTCGTGGCTTTATATGCAATTCCCCCTAAAAAAAATATATATATATTAATACAAACAGTACTAATTTCCCACTGACATATAACCCATATACTCTATTACACTTAAATACTAACACTTTAACTGGTTTATTTTTCTAGTATCCACGTCCCTAATTGAAATGTAGTACAATACCATGGAGGTCGTCAAAACATTAAGTAAACACACTAACACAGTTAGTAGGTGTACGCCTTATGGCAGATGGCAGTCGACGGGGTAGACATCCCGAAACATGTCAAATAAGTATCAAAAATAGGTCAATGGCGGAAAAAATATAAGGTATTGTACTATTATACTTTAACTGGGTTCCTACATAACTTTGCTAATTCGTTTCTCTGATTTTTTCTGAACTTACTGACCCACTCACAGCAATTTTGAAATTATTTTACCATAAAATTTGCATTACATTTTGCTAACGTAAATTCTATTGCATACATTTCAATAATATTTTTACATTTTTGTTTCCGTCTTGTGACTTCGTCTGCGTTTCTTATATATGACGCGTTTCAAAAACTATGTTTCATCATCAGATTAATAAATTAACAGTTCTCATCACAAAAACACAACAACATGTAACTCACGACACATAACACATAAAATTGTCCGATAGACGTCTACTACGGAGGGCGGTCGAACGACAACTAACATACATTTTAGCCTCCTACTACTTCACCATACACAGATGACAAGGAAAGTATTTTATGATATTGCCCAATATAAGTAGATTTAATTTAACATAAGCCTAGCATTTTGTTTGCTGAGTGCTAGGTGTAAGTTAATTTTGCATCTAGAGTTTTTAGTGTTGATGATAAATATGAAACATTCCCTCAGAATATAGTGGTAAACAATGAGAGAAAACAGTTCATGTTCACTTTTAGTGTTTAGATTCCCTGAGACCAGTCAACTGAACTTAAACCACGATTCCTATAACCAGCAGCATCTCCCAATCCTAAAACTCAAGTTTAATATTTTACCAGCACAAACTAGGCTCATTTAATTATAAAATAAAGATTATTATAATAAATACCATTTTACAGTAGAGTCCTGCAATTCCGAACTAATTGGGGCCGAACACGGGAATTCGGAATAGGCTGATTGCATTAATAATATCAACGTATTGACTTGTTACGACATAAATTAAGTGCGGAGACATCTGCTAGTGTCAGTTCTATACAGCGTTCATCGGCTCGGAGGAAAGCGAGGAGGAACACGCTCAAACTGAACTAATATCACACGTAGATGCGGTGAATGCTCTTGACCTCCCCTTAGTGTAGGTTTACATCATCCGTTTTTTCCTTCCGTTGCGTTACGATTCTGTTTTCTTCTAAAAACGGAGGGAAGGGATAGGTTGTTCAAACTGTCCATTTTTTCACCCCGCAGTCTGTCCGTTAGTACCGCATCGTCTTGAAAAAAAAATTGAGGAAAAAATAAAATTCGTTCGAGATAACAAAAACGGAGGAGAAAAACGGATGAAAGCAACTGGCAAAGTGGCAACAACACTACTAGTGCCTAGTTGTTGTATCTAATCCTTCCCTCTTTCTGACGGACCCGGTATCCTTTTCACCGAATGCTTGTTGCGGTAACTTCATTCCTGCAAAAAACGGATGGAAAACGTGAAGGAAACAAAACCAGCTTTCATTTCAATTTGGTTTCAGACGTTTTCATCAAGCTTAGGCTCTATGTACCTAATTAGCTTATTTAACCCTCTCCCTGGTATTACATAGTAACTCGTAGCGATTTATTTTTTCCACTCCCTGACTTTCCATACTAATTCGTAGCAGAACTTTAAAAGCGTATAACTTCGCCATCTGTTGGAATATTTTAAAAATAACTTCAGAAAAGTGTTCAAAGAACATTTTATAGTACAGTTGTATTTAATTTTTAATTTCTTCCAGCTGTTAACGGATTTAGATCTGTGTTTATAATCATCTGTGGCACAACTTTTGTAAACCAAGAGTCACGTAAAACATGGCTAGACTGAATTTAAAATATATGGTTAATTTTTTGATTTATTAAATGTAGTTTTGTAGTAGTTGAACACAAATAAAACAGACAGTTTATGGCCTAACAGATATAAAGTGTCTCCTAACATTTTTGTAAAAGTTATAACTGTGAGTGAACTTATTTTTCAATTTGTTTTTTATTTGGACTTTAAAAAAATTCAGTGCTGCATTAGGTAAGTAAATATACAAATTTTGTATACACCAATATAATAGGTAATTCATGTATATTGAATAAGGAGTTAATTAGTTATCGTAGTTTGAATATAAGTGACAAATTTGGCCATTTAAGAGGTCTAGTATGAGGCACTTGGTGTCAATTATGAATACCAGGGAAAGGGTTACATAACAATAAATGTACTTTTTTTCACAAACATCTTTTTAATTTCTCCTATTTTTAAGTTTTAAAAAATTGTTATTTTTTCTAAACTCTGTTCAGAATAGGCAGATTTTCGGAATAGCGAGACTCTACTGTATTTTAAAATTTCATCTTTTAGAATCACTCCATTTGATAACATAAAAAGAGGCTACTTAAAATTTGTTCAACATACTCTTTCAACATACTACTGGAGATATTATCATAAAAGAAGGAAAAAACTGTTTTAACAACTTCTGTTACCACAAGCTCCCTGACTATTGTTTGTTTCCTTGACTTTTCCTGATATCCCCTGACCGTAAAAACCCTGATAAAGAATTATCTTCTTTTGAAACAAACAAAAAGAACATCAAAATATCTAAATTCCAAACAATTCTTCATTATAACTTTGCTACACATGTTTTGATTTATTATTAATAAACTAAAATTTTACTATTAACATTTAAAAAAACTTCTAATACATTTATTATAATAATTTCAACGTCTTTATATTTAATTAATAGTAAATATTCAGCTTGACTTGTGAGAAGATATATTGATAGAATAAAACTTGAATATAGAATCTAACAACAAATACATTTATTAACTCAAACGTGTTTCAATGACAAACTCGCCCTCTCCAGTGAAGTACTAGCTACAATAATCAAACTATAACTAATCTAAAAATGTTTCATGCCCCGTATTTATACAAAACTAAAAGTGACTTAATATTAAAATTCGTAAGGCATTAAAAAGTGCATAGCACTATTGTAACTAGCCTAAAATTAACTATATATAACTAAACAAATTACTAAACTAATAATAATCTCAAACAATACATTATTTTTGTTTAGATTAATATAGAATTTTGTATCGGACGTAATTTATTATTTGGAATTATTTTATGATATTTGTTAATATAAAAAGTTTCCCAAGCATCTATTGTGTTAAGTTTAGTTACATGCTCAATAATACAGGGTTTTCTATTTTAAAATGACGGTTTTCATCTAAACAATGCTAAGCCATAACATTTATCTGGCCTATTGTATTTTATATGACAAAAATGTTCTTTAGTTCTTGTCTTCATGCTTCTTTTGGTTTGACCAAAATATTTCTTCGGACACATTTCACAGTTTATACAATAAATTTCAGATTTGTCCTGTTCTTGATATAATATTTATTTAATTACTTAATATTTAATTACTATCTAGTTCTGGGTATATTAATCTAGCAAATACATAACTTAATTCCTTTTTTGAAGTTCCATACTTTAAAAAATAGAAACCTTTTACTAGTCTGTTACAGTCACATTTCTCAGGGACGGATCAATGTATCTAGCTGTAATTCGACACAGTTAAGAAGATTGCTAATCAATCTGTACAAGTTAAAATAATTAAACTCAAAAAATATTCAACTAATTTTACGAAATAACTAGTGTTAAAAGGTAATTTAATCACAGCAGAGAAAATCCCCGAAAAATTCACCCAACTATGATTTCAGCTAATTTTGTGAACAGTGAACTTACTTCAAAAGGCAACAGGGAAAGAAAGGCATGCCCTAAAAAATAGTTGCCTTTATTTTCTAAAGTTATCACTAGGCTGAAATTCTAAATCTGCGTCAGGATGAAATTTAATACGCAAAAGCATATTATGTAAAAAATAATTACAAGTGACATTAATTTCACGAAATACCAGCGTTAAAATGTGATTTAAAACGTAACGGCCAGAATACGTGAAAGAAAATGTAACCTAAAAGTATTTCTTAAGTGGTTCTTACTTGCTTCTCCTTTACTAAGCCATTTAAGTTTGACAGACAATATATAAAACAACTGTAGATGGATGTGAAAATAAACATAAGAAAGTATATACAATCAGGAACTCCTCCATTGGAATCTAGAGGACCCATATCTAGTATAAAATAAAATTTTGTGCCCTCAAAGTGAAATATTGTGACTTTTCATGACTTGTTAGGAATTTTTGTCTACATGAATAAGCCTAAATATTTATAAATTATAAAAAAAGATCTTGTTCGTTTCGGGAAGAGGAAATTCTCAAAAAATGTTTCACTCACCAGGTACACCAAGCTTTGGATGTTTACGTAATCTCTCATCCAATTCAGACCATTCCGAATCCGAAGACCACTCGACTGAAGATATTCCAGATCCGAATTTCCTACGGTTGTTTACCAAAATCCTTTCATAATCGTTTATTAAATTCGGTGTCGATTTACAAGGATCCTCTTGACCTTCCGGAGTACCCCTTTCAGGAAGTCCTTTCAAATTGGACAACATTTTCGATATCGAATTCTGTGTTGTTAGTACCTTTTTCTTAACAGGAGAAACATTATATTGGAAATCATCTTTTGAACTCAAACTGGAAGTCGAACCGTTATATTGATCCGGCTCGATAGCTTTTTTCGTTATAATACCAAGGCCTTGTTTAACGACATCGTTTAACTTTTGACAAACGCTTCCTAGATTACTTTTATTTTCGTCTAACGTACTACTTGAACTGCTTCCACAATCGGCTTCGATGCCCATTTCACTATCGCTCAGACTTAGTGTTGTTATAGAACCTTTTCTTTCTAAAATTTCAGATCTTACATTTGATCTGAAGTTTTCTTTTTCTTGAACAAAAGGACTATCACCTTCAGCACACCAACTGTAACGACCTTGTACGTAACCTTTCTTTGGTGTGGAAAAGGCTCTAGCACCAGTGACTTGATCTTCATGAAAAGATACTCTTTTAACTGAGCTTGCATCTTTGTTTGACTTCTTTTTGCGCGATCTTCTATAAACAACGTTTTCTTTAAGAATTTTATTTTTTTCAGATTTTGTTTGTTGTTTTTTATTACCACATTGATCATTGTCTTTATAGTCAGGTAGACTGTTTTTATTTATATCCTGGTTGAAATCATTACTCTCTACATTATCACTATGTTCAGCTTCATGATTAGAAGGATCATCTGTTAAGGTTTCATCTGTGGTTGGGCTGCCATGACATATTTGTGTCAACACGCTGCTTGCGACAGAATCAGGTTGTAGTCTTGCTGTATCACTCCAGTCAGTGGTATTTTCATCTGTTGCTAGAGTATGCATGTCATCCTACAAAATACATATATACATATTGTAATACGATAAAATTAATAAAACATAAAAATTACTTTACAATATAATTTTTATTTATAAACTAGGGGAGGCCCTTGTGTACCCCTATGCTCGCTCTGTCAACTCTGTCCAAACAATTTAATTTACTGCATGTAAGGCATGTTTTCTTTTCTAAATTCTATTGAGGGAAAACACAGATTACGCCTGTTTCCTGTGACCACTCAAAACCTTTTGATTGTGTAGTAGATCATGTGATTTTGTTACAAAAACTTGAATATTATGATTTACATGGGAAAGCAAATAGTTGGATAAGTTCATATGTTTATAAAAAAAAAAACAGAGAGTTCTTTATTCCGACAGCGCTCTGAACTCTCGCCATTCTAAATGGGAAGTAGGTCTTCGTGGTGTCCTCAGGGTTCAATAGTGGGACCATTGCTTTTCCTAACTCATGTAAATGACCTGCCTCAAAATTTGCTGATGGTACTATTTTAACGGTAGATGGCAGAAATAGTACACATCTGGCTGATTCAGCAGCATTAGCCATGTGTATGGCGCAAAATTGGTTCCTGTGTAAATAACTTAAAATTGAACAAGTCAAAAACAAAATGAATTAATTTCAGTCTACAGTCTAAACCTAAATTATAAGTAATGAAAGTTAAGAATATAATACAATGCACAAATGATGTAAATTTTCTTGGCATTATCTTAAATGCAAATTTAAATTGGAAAAGTAACATTTCAGGTTTAACGGAGTCATAGCTTTGCTCTCAAAATGATTTCCTCTGCGATTAGAATAAAAATAATAAAAAGCCGTTTATTTTGCCAATGCCAGTTCTCGGCTAAGATATGGGGTGGCATTCTGGGAGAACTCTGTTGAATCAATCAAAATATTCCGTTTTCAAAAATGAATTTCACGCTCAATTTTCCACGCTAAATTATAATCAATCTTGTATAAATTTTTTCAAATACTTCTGTTGTATTTATATTTATGAAAATTTGATTTTAAGAGCAATCAGAATTTATTTGAAATTGATTAGCACCACCACCGGTAGGTACCCTATCCGGCAAA
This sequence comes from Philaenus spumarius, assembly GCA_018207615.1. Taxonomy (NCBI): domain Eukaryota; kingdom Metazoa; phylum Arthropoda; class Insecta; order Hemiptera; family Aphrophoridae; genus Philaenus; species Philaenus spumarius. The sequence continues at coordinate 214,271 of JAGFPH010000468.1, forward strand.
ATGTTTTCAATATCCTCCCACAGACTTAATTTTTTTAAACCCTGAATTTACTATTCTGGTATAAAGTAGTTAAACACACTTGCAGAAAATAAGTTGTATCCAGAGTTTCAAGTGTTCACTCAGGTGCTTCTAGAAAATGCTTTCTACTCTGTGGAAGAAAGTACCTTAACTTCTCTGCAGGTATCGGGAAGGGCTTATTTGTTAGTTAGTTTCTTTTTAGAGATATATGAATTTACCTGTAGTGTTATATAAAAAATGTTATGTAAACATGTGAATTATCTGTATATATAAAGAAGAAGTACTGACTGAACTTCTTATTATAATAATCAATGTAGGCTACAGCCAAAACTTTCAGGCTACGTTCATACCACTATGTATAGGTACATTAAGAAAGGGTTTTGCAAAACAATGATTTTAAAGGTTGAAAATAGTCAAAATACTGGGGTTCACTCAAAGCCATATAACAGATAAATCAGCTGATTCGAATCAAAAGCTTAGCAACACAATTCTAGGTGTGGCCTATACACTGAATCAACACATGTTTGTTGAATGCATTTACATTCATTACCATAGTAAATTTAGAATCAGATAATTATTTTTCACAATCAACGATTTTTTAGGCTAGGTTAATAAAATAAAAACAAACACAAAGAGAAAGGCTTACTATATTATAATTCAAACATCAGTTGTTAGATATTATAAAATAAATTATAGTTTAAAAAACTAAAAAAAACATGCTTTAATAGCAAACCGAACTAAAAATTTCAAAATTATTGTAAAAAAGCGTGGGGGTGCTTGTCATCAAATGTTACAAATATTTCATTGGTTGATATTTATAAAAATATAGTAAAATGCACCCCACGCTTTTTTACAATTAATTATTTTCAAATTTTTAGTTTGGTTTACTATTAAAGTGATTTTTAGTTTTTTAAACTATAATTTATTTTCTTATTTTTTAGTCTCAAAACAGAATCAAAAGTAGCCTACATAATTGTAATTAATAGATTTAAATTTTTTTTTTTTTTTTTAAAGGCGAAAAACCTAGGTGGTTATCATCGCCTAAATAGATTTAAAATTATGTATGTAAAATTTAGGGGGGTGCGGGGTAGGGAATGGGGGTATATGTAAATTATTGTATTGTCATCGGTGATTGACACGTGTGCAAATTTTCAAGTTAATCAGTCGTCTTTAAGTTGGTTAAAATTACTATGAAAGATTCCGTTACATAGGCTACAGGTCAAGCTATAAATAAAAATTGCTAATCCTGAGGGTCCTGGAAAGGATAATGGGACAAACTATTTAAATTATTGCATTGTCATTGGTCCTTGAAAGTGTGCAAAGTTTCAAATCAATACGACGTTTTGAAGGCAGTGAAAATCACGTTAAAAGATTCCGTTACATAGATACATACCAAGCTAATAAAAGCGTGTTAAAAAACAGCAGATTTGGATCATGAGCTCTTAACACAATTTTAGATTATGTCTTTACTGAACCAACACACGTGTCTTGAAAGCATTTAGATTTATTACCATAGCAAACAAGTTGGCAAATTTAGAATCAGGTAATTAATCTTCACAACCAACAGTTCTTTTATATTTGGTAAAAGCAAACACAAACAACAAAAAAGGCTTACTAAATCATAATTCAACCACCTATCACTATTAAAATTAGGCCAACTTAATTCTTTCCTAGGCCTATTTGACCAGTTCGAAATACTGCTTTACAGTATCACATTTTGCCAATATTTTATAACTTGTAAATTGCATCCCTTCTATATAAAAATAAAAAGTCTATCCAAATCAATCACCCTTTTCGTGAAAATATCATAATATACAATAAAATGTTTGCATTTGATTCGCCATGGGGGTTGATGAGCGAAGCGAGCAGGGGCGATGCACTCTAATTTATATGTATGTACATTTTATTTTTAGTACCTACTATTTATGTAATAATCATGACATGTGGAACATACAAAAAAAAGTGAATAAATAAATAAAATCAGAATATGACTAACGTACTGAGTCTACTTATTCAGTGAGTTTACTAATCAGTTGGAATCCAATATAACTTATCCACAACAACATGTTTACAGACGTACAATTTGTCAGATTTTGTTAATTAAACTAATGTGTAAAATGATTGCTACCTCAATTTTATACATTTCCATCATCCCGTCACTGACTGAAGTTCCCTCGACATCGCTATCTAACAATGCGACGCCTGAATCAACAGGTGAGGTTAAAGACGGTGTCGATGTACATGTTAAATGAGAGCCAAACTCTTTCCGCTGATGTCCAACCAGTGTACCCAGTTCACAGTTAAGCCGAGCAACCATTAACTCTTCTCGTTGAATAGCCTTATCTAACTCTAAATTAGTTTCATTATCTGATACTGTACTGTCCATGGATATAACGGAGCTAGTTAGGCTGTCCTGTGAATAAAAACAATCATTATATTTAACTAAGAGTCTAAATACTGACATTATAATCTATACAAATAAAAATGTAAATGTCCATTTGTTCAAAATCCATAATCTCCGAAAGTTCTTCACGATTGCTTTGAAATTTAGACATAAACTTTCATTTGAATACAAGAATGTTTTTATATACATTTTGAAAAACTGCAGCATCTATTGAACATAAAAACAACAAAAAATATATTCAATATTTAACAAAAATGTAAGCGCCATTACATATGTTTATTGACTAAAATAATAACAGTAGTCAGCTGTTTCCTATAATATTTCCATAATCAGCTGATTTCAAACTTAAAACAATTATTTATATATCTAACTTTTAAGATAGGTTTTTGTGAACAAAGCAATCTATTGAAGTAAAAACAACAAACACTACGTATACTAAGTTTATAAAGAGGTAAAATTTGTTTGTATGTGATCTCTGTGGAATTACTGAACCAATTGGAATAGTTCTAAATAAAAAGCCACACTATCCCTGAGTAATATGGGCTAGAATTCATATTAATAAAAACAATTTTTAATTCAATATTTGTAAATTTATTCGGAACAAATTCACAGTTGGGCATTAAACCCGTAGCGTCTAACAGCTGTAATACCAATAAATAAGCAACATTATGAAAAACTAAAAAACGACAATTGAAAATGAAACGTATATCATTCAAAATGTACTGTGCAAAGATGTGTACAAAAACATAAATTATGTTTGTATGTTGCCATTAAGGCAGGTAAAATAAATTAAACATGATTTTAGGTTAGGCCTAGACTGATGATGAACCAACATATATCTTGAATGTATTTACATTCATTACCATAGCAACCAATTCAATGAAATAACAGATAAAACAGTTGATTCAGATGTCCAGCTTAGTATAAAATAATATTTTAAGTTGGGCCTACACTGAACCAACACATGTTTCAATACACACAAACCAATAAAAACTTGCATTATGGAATATAAAAATAAGGAACAACTATGTTACATCCTAATTAAAAATAAATAAGACATATTAAAATACTAAGCCTATTTATTGATAACTAGGGGAGACCCCTGAGTGCTCCGCACGCCAACCCCCAACGTAACCTTCTAAAAACATATGTTATGTTTTATTTATAATAAAGGTGTATGATTAATAATAACCTCAAAACTAAGATGGTAAATAATGTTAAATGTTCAATTTAAATTATTTCTTATATTTTATAACAGCAGTTATAATAATGGTTAAAAGAACCAGCAAGGCTCAGGTCTGCTCTTTAAAGTCCTAACCTAAAAGCTAGAAATGCAAAAATAATTGCTTCAAATTTTGAAATCAGCTGTTAATGGAAATATTGGAGCAAATATATTATCTGTTATTTTATTCAATTGGTTGCTATGGTAATAAATGTAAATACATGTGTTGGTTTATCATTCTAGACCTTATATTTGATAATATACGGTAATTGATATTTTAACATCTGTAACCAATTTTAACATCTGATTTCAAAATATATAACAATCATTTAATAATAATAACTGCTGTTATAAAATATACAAAATAACTTTATTTGAACATTTAAAATTATTTACCATCTTAGATTTGAGGTTATTATTAATCCTACACCTTTATCTATATATATAAAAATAAATTGCTGTTCGTTAGTCTCGCTAAAACTCGAGAACGGCTGGACCGATTTGGCTAATTTTGGTCTTAAAATGTTTGCAGTAGTTCATAGAAGGTTTATACGTAAAGAAAAATTTGAAAAGTTTCCCGAAAAAGTTTCAAATTTGGAAGAAACTCAACAGCCTTTACTGTATGAACTCAAAACCATAGCTTACAAAAACAGCTGTTCGTATAAAAAGCTTAGCAACACGTTACGTTTGTTTACAATCATTACCATAGCAACATTACTTAGCAAATTTATAATCACTTTAATACTCTTCAAAACTAACAGCTTTTTAAGGTTAGATTGAAAAACTATAAACAAACACAAGGAAAAATCAACGGAAAATGCTTACAGAATTATAATTCAACTCAAACATTGGTTATTAAATATCTATATAGGCCTACTTAGAGATATGCTTTATAAAATATTGTTTATATAAAATATATCATAACTATGAATTTATTAATACTTTTCAAAACATATTTTCGCTATCAATAATAATAATAACAAACAAATTATTTGACAGCATGCATAACCATAAACATACACGAGTTTAAACATATTAAATTGAAAACTAAACAAACAATCTGAATTAAACTAAATGCCATTAAAATATTAAAATATCACATTCGTAGCTTTATTTTGATATATAATTGTATATTTAAATACTAAACAATATTTTATACTAATTAGGCCTATATATTTAAAATTACAAACTCTATTTGAACCAGTTTGTTACATCCTAAATTAACGCGGATGTTACAAAGTGATTCAAATATCTTTTCTACGACCCCCAGCTAATTTAAACCCTCGCTAAGAAAGGGTTAAAAGAAATTCGAAATTTTAGGGCGGTTGGGGGGGGGGGTCAAAGTTACTAAAAATCCCTATAAGAACGAATTGGAATGAAATTTGGTACATAGCTTCCTTTTAGGCTGTAGTTGCTCGCAACATTTTCAAAGAAATTAAGTGAAAGTCAAAATTAGTAAAAACTATAAATTAAAACGATATATTTAAAGCTTTTTCATGTTAGATAGTAGTTTACAGGAATACAATTTTCAGTGCTTTCTTAAATAGCGTAGACTTTTTTTCATGACCACAGTAGGATACGCACGGGTATTCAACGAACACTTAAAAAGAATACAATTACGTCAAAAAGACTGAAAATACTAACAACCACGGGCAACGCCGTACGGGTCAGCTAGTTATAAATAAAACATAACATATGTTTTTAGAAAGTTTAATTGGGGATTGGCGTGCAGAGCACGCAGTGGTTTCCCCTAGTTACTACATAAAGAAGTTTAGCATTATTAAATTTTTAATCTTAAACAAAACGAATCTACAATAATAAAAGGAATTGTTTGTCTGTCTGTGTTTGTAATACTCAGCTAAATCTACAGCATGCAGATATCTGAAACTTATAACATAGGAGACTCAAATGCTCTCGGAGCTGAATTTTTTAAGAGCCGTTTTTTCCTTCCGTTGCGTTACGATTCTGTTTCCTTCTAAAAACGGAAGGGAAGTTATAAGTTGTTCAAACTGTCCGTTTTGTCGTTCTGCAGTCTGTCCGTTAGTACCGCATCGTCTTGAAAAAAGATCGAGAAAAAATTAAATAACGAAAACGAAGGAGAAAAAAGGATGAACCCAACTGACAGGTGGGAACAACACTACTACTGCCTAGCTATTGAATCTAATCCTTCTTTTTTTCTGGCAGACCCTGTATCCTTTTCACCGGACGCTTGTTGCGGCAGCTTCCTTCCCGAAAACGCATGGGAAATGCGAAGGAAACAAAACCAGTTTTCATTCCAATTTTGTTTCAGGCGTCTTTATCAAGCTTAAACTCTATGTATGTCCCCATTTAACTTATTTGTATAACAATAAATGTACATTTTTTCACGAACATATTTTTAATTTCTAATGTTTTTATGTTTAAAAAATCGTATTTTTCTGAATAGGGGGTTCGGAATAGCAGGACTCTACTGTATTATAGTGATTATTGTTTAAGTGTTGATGTAATCTAAAGTTGACTATAAGTATAATTTAAAATAGTTATAGGTAAATTTATGCAATATGTTTGTAAAAAAGCAGTAGAAATAAATTAAATGAAACAGAGAATAACGATAGCAATATCTTTAAAATATGCAAATACAGTAGAACTCCAATTATCCGGACTCCAATTATCCGGATCGCCAATTATCCGGATCAGATTTGAATAAGAACATAGTCAAACGAATGCGAGACTTGGCGGCGCGGAATCGATTTAAGGTAGCAAAACTGCTGACTCTGCCTGGTATGTTCAAAAAATAATGTATTTTACAGTGATTTAGTATTGTTTGTAAATATTACGTAATGTAAACATTGTCATTGATATTGTTTTTTCATAATAAATACCGTAAATGTTCTCTATTGTGATTTGTTTACGTTTTTCTCATAAAAACGGCCTTTTTTCGAGAAAAATCCAATTATCCGGATCGGGTCCGGTCCCAATTAATCCAGATAACTGGAGTTCTACTGTAATGGAAATGCTAAAAAAATAAGTGATTGATCGTTGTGTCAACACTAAACATCTTCAATCAGCTGAAATGAGTATTTGAAATGAACAAATAGTTTGTTTTTTTTTAACTATTTACAGTCCTTAAACTATCTCAGAATTACTTGAGCAATTCACTTTAGATTTATATGTAATATATAGGCAAGGGAGAGCACAGTTTTCACCTAATTTTACTCACCAGTTCAAATTATATTATGAATAAATTTTCCCAGAATAGCAACATAAAAATATATTTTATATTTGAATTATTAAATATTTAATAACGATAAAATCATTTGTAACGAAAACTGTTTTAATGACCAACAAGCTTTATGTCAGTGTGAACACTAATAACTGAATTGTATCAGTAAATGTAAAAAAGAAAGTAAACTAGCACTTGACTAGACACACTTCACAATGATTGACAACAATGAGTAACAAAGTCTAAAGTGCATATGTCCCTTACAGCAAAAGTTTTTCCAACATAGGTTTAGCACACAATCAGAAGGTCAAATATGCTATTTTAGTTTGCTTAGCTTTACAATATTGTTTGTGATTACACTGCACAGACTTTCAAGAAATTGACTTTTAATTGAGTACATATTTGATTTTGTATGTTTGAAAATAAAATAAGTACAGAACAGAACATTTATTGGTCCTTCAGCACATGTACAACATTGCAATAGATTTCGTCACATAAAGGCTTAATTTATTAAAACTAAATATTATAGGCTTTCTAAATATTGATATCACAATTCAAATAATCCGCCAAGTTATAAAATGGGTGCTTTTTCAGCCAACCATAAAAGAATGATATATAAATCATCATTTAATAAGCTTTGAAAAGTGTTAAGCAGTTTATTGAACAGTTTGATTCCTAAAGTTAAATGTTAATTTTTGGATTTATTTAATCTATGTCTTGGTTGTTCAAGAATATGACCAAATCTGGTATTGTAATCATGAATTACGCCTCTAACTGGATACATATGTAAATTATTTTTTACATACATTACTACATCAAAAATATATAAATTTATAACAGTTAAAATACCAGTTTTAACAAACAGTGGCTTGCAGGGTTCCAATTTATCTGAGCTCGTTAATATTCTCAAAGCTTTTTTTGAAGAATTAAAATTGTGTGAATTATTATTCTACTTCCCCAGGTAAGAAGTCCATACCTCGAGATACTTTCAAAGAAAGCAAAGTATACCATTTTTAAATATCCAAACTCCAAACGTTACTTGACTCTTAAGATTGACTAAATAAATAAATCACCCTTGATAATTTTGTCTTAACATGATCTATATCACTGCCCAGGAGAGCATACTATCAATTTTGATACCAAGCAAAGTTAGGTACAACTTTTTCATATGCACGCTTATAACTGTGTTTATATTTATTTTGAGGAGTGACTAAAAGTTTTTGAGTTTTTTCTTCATTTAAAAACAGTCCATTTATTTCAAACCAGTCATTTGCTTCGTTTAAAACACTAGCTGCTACATTATCCAGTTGAAAAATGTCTTTGTGACTAACAAGTAAAGAAGTGTCGTCCGCATAAATTGTTGAGGAACATGAAACATTTAAACTTAAATCATTAATTAAAATAAAAAATAATATTGGGCCCAACACCGAACCCTGTGGACACCAAGAGTAGTATTAATTGTTTTTGAGTGTCTGCCATTTATATCTACAAGCTGTTTCTGGTCTTTCAAATATGACTGAAAAATGGCTAATTCTTTTCCCTGAAACCCATAAAATCTCATTTTTCTCAACAAAATATCAGGCCTAACACAATCAAATGCTCTATTCAAATCACATAATATGACCAGAGTACTGTAACAATTCGAAATATATCATAAAACTTAAACGCATAAATATTGAGAGTTCTATTAAAATAATTAGAGGGAGAAAGAATGATCTCAGGAATTTCATTCATTAGACTTGTGTAGCCTAACGACATCTAGCGGAAAATATGTGAACTCCCAGAGAAAGACATAAAATGTAACTAATTCGATTTCAAAACTAAAATGAACCAATTAAAATTACTTCCCGATATTTTCGGCATGCACTTCTCATCAAAATCACGTAAAATTAAAATACCAATCCAAGAAAATTACTACTTTAGCCCAATGCTAAACTATTTATTAAATATCTGTATTTGAAAGTCGAAATAATCGCCTCTTGACATCGGTATCAAAGCGGAAACCGTAAGGAAAATGCAATTTACAAGAAAACTATAAACTCTAAAAGAAAACCAATATAGCCTATAGACAGAATGGATATTTTTACAAAATCCTTTGACAAAATCGCCAAATATACACCATTTAAACAGGACAATCGGAAAACCAACTTATTTTACAATGTACTACAGTAGATATCTTCCTTTATGGTAACCACGCCCACGACGAGAGAACTCGCCTGTGAGGGGACCACAAGTTTACACGGAATACAAAATCATATTTGTTAATTTCTTTAAGTTCTGAACATGAAAAACTAGATAATTAAAGAGGTACCAGTAATATGGAGTTATTTAAGAATTTTATTTAATGTATCTATTATTTCCCACTATAAAATAACTATTAACCATTCTTTTAACAATGCCACCTTTAAATAAATAATTTAATGCTCAATAAGAAACAATATTTGAACTAATTCCTTCATAAACACTCACAAACACCACCACCCCAAAGTGTGGATATAGTAGGCAAGTGCGCAAAAGTTCCGGAGTGTAACAACAGTTAAATAATTTTTATTCTTATAAAAGCTTCCAGCAAGCAGTCACCAAATTGGTCTGTGCTACGCATTTTAAGCAATTGAACATTTTCGAATTGAACGTAACTATTGAAAACATCCAATATAACTGAGAGAAGAACCTTGAGTCCAGATTGAATCAAATATTAGCTGAAAATCCAAGTAAAACGTTAAGAAAGAAGTAATAACATTTGGTGAGACCTTTCCGATTATATCTAGGTTAAATTGTGATTCTTTTACATATTAGTGGCGAAACCACAGACTATTATTTACAAATTATAATCTATTGAACATTATTTCACACACAAACAATTGTAAATATAATCAGAACTATGAACTCAATGTTCTTTACGATGCAATCGTATTCACCCATACTACATCACACCAATTAACCTTTCATAACAATTTCATTATCCTTTCATTCACCTTTTGTTTCTTAAAGCTGTATATATAAATTTCTAATATGTCTTTCTTGTTAATACTAAATTAAGCTTGGGAGAAGACGGCACCAACCTACCCCGAGATAAGTTTATTGATAATTAGTTGATGAAAAATAATGAATATTATTTATTAAATCATAAATCATTTGTGATATATTTTTATGTAAAAACTATTTTCATTGATATTGAATATTACTTTGCCTGTGATTAAAGAACCCAGATTTCTTCATTGTTAATTGTGTCGTTAATTATTTTACCAGATACAAGTTAGATAAAGCCTATATATATTAAATAATATAACTTTATTATTGTGATACGCCTATATTTGATAATCTAACTTCATAAATTAAGCTTTCTATAGATAACTTTATTATAACAAATAAATGTGTTGTTGTAATTTGACACCTCAACGTGCAGGCTTCATAGAAAATTTAAAATGAAATATAAAAAAAAAAATACTAAGTGTGTTGTAGTAGTACAGTACATTTTAACGTTGATATGTTTCACTGCTTTAGGTTAGGAGAAAATTTCGTATCTCACCCATCGCAATGCAATGATAGATGTCTAGCATCTCCTTTAAGTATAAGGATATCTTTGAAGCTGATGCTAGACATCAGATTAATAAAAATTAATAACATGCTTAAATAAGCAAATACTAGTATGCTAGTATTTACGCTTTAAGAATAAGGTTTTGTTTGGAGCAGATGCAAGGCACCTACCTGATTAATAAAAATTAAGAATAAGCTTATAAGCAAATACTAGTATGGAAAAGCATAAGGTTGTCTAGCACCTGCTTTAAGAATAAGAATTATGCTTGGAGATCTGGCCCTGGTGAAGAAAAATTAAGAATATGCTTATAACTAAACACCGTTAAGTAAAAGTATACAAAGTTATCTAGCTTCTGCTTTAAAAATAAGCACGCCAGGCAATGCAACGGTAGACGACTCATAGCACAAATGCAGGGAAGGAAATCAAATGTTTTTTACACAAAGCGGAGGTTCTGTAATACAATTTTTATTCAGAAAACTTTGGTTATATTGTGTTTATGGTGGTTTCTTGACTATATTATTGGAAAATGCAACAGCCATATACATTGTACAGATAAATAATGACTAACATACTCTATAAAAAAGTTACTGTAAATACTGTATTTTGTGGTATTTAACCAAATATACAACCATTAGAATTTCTCTTACCATTTGTGCAGCGATTGCTCTCAAATTACTGATTGTATAAATCAACTTCTGGGCTAGTAAGGGGTCTCTCAAAAGGCTTTTCTCCAGATAATGATTCTTGAGAGTTTTGCCATCTTGTAGTAGAGAGGCGATATAATGCTCCAATGAACCTTCGTCGAGGGTGTAGAATGTCCATAACAAACCTTTTCAAACAAAATTAATAAACACATGTGCAAATATAAATATTCCTAATTTATAAGAGAACTTTGTGCTAATGAGGGCTAATAAGGCTAGCCCTTTGTGAGAATGTATGAGGATGAGTTAAACATGAACCTAATTTTTGAGAAGCGGCCGACGCAATGCGTGTCAACCCGCATATTGGGAGTATTTTCAATACACAGAGCATTGCGTGCTTTGCACGCCAACCCCCGTATTGGAAGCATTTTCAATACACAGAGCAATGCGTGCTTCGCGAAACAATTTTAAGCCTATGTGCTATGGACGCACATGTGCGTCCGCTTTAAAATATTAGTGATTATTACTTAGAAATGTTCAAAAATAAAATAATTTCTACTCATTTAGGCTATAAATATAAAAAATAAAAGGTCAGCTACTAGCATAGGAAATACGAAATTTGCGTAGCAGTGAACGTGTTAAACAACAATTTCCATGCTTATTTTTAAAATTTTGATATAGTTACACATGTAAAATATTATAGGATGATTTTTTTTTGTTAAAGTAAAGTATTTTTGTTGAACCTTCATAGTTTTCTTATTTAATAGATCAGACGAAGCTTACAAGAGAGTAAGGCTTTAACCTACTGCATCCATGTGTATTGTATGTTGTACTTTAATCTAAATATCAGTATGCATGCAATGCACAATGATGTACAATATGTTGTTGGATTCTCTGTTGTGTTGTCTATTTTATAATTTAACTTGCACTTTTTAAACCTAGTATTAATTTTTACTACTAAATTTCCGGATTTCGGGGTGGGTTCTGACCCCCTAACCCCCCCCCCCCTGGCTACGGCCTTGCCTTGTAGTAACTTTATCATTATCCGTTGCCTGACAAGAGATGGAACCTCCTGCTCACGCATAGCTTTACTGAGCAAAGAACATAGAGAAAAAGCCTACCAAGCTGGTTCCCCCATTCATAACACATCGACCCTCAACACCAGAACCACTAGGTTGAGAAGTCTAGGAACACAAGTGTTTAAATTATATTACTTACCCTCATATTTCTTCTTAAATTGAGTTGTCATATAAGCTGGTTAAAGTTAATGTTCTTCTATCTTTCATTGATATAACTCTTAACCTTCGACCACTCGCGTGCAACCTCGTTTTTACAAATAACCGAGCTGCGACACTATGCACAGGAATTTTGAGCTGGGACCCACATGTTATCTATTTATCTCTCAACTAACCAAAATGAGCTCGTCGCCATCGCCAGATGTTTGGTCTCCAGTCACTGTTCAGTTGCAAAGTTGACAACGGTGCTATCACATGAACGGTGGGGAAATCCCCATGATGCGATCAACGGTGTTTCATTTGTGACTGCATTGCTCCAGAACTATGTAAGTAGTTATTTTTGATGTTTTATTTATTGTATAATGTTATTTTACTTTGGTATCATTTATTCATGTTTTATTCTAAACTCTTTATCACAAATCAAGAATATAAATAATTCTGATACTTTTTTACTACGCTTATTTAGGATTATTTACTACCAATTACTAACAATTTATTTGTGTTTTCACTGAAATGTGTATTTACTACCTACACTACACAATTTTATTGTGATAGGACGACGTACAACAGACCGGATAACATCCATGAAATCCTCCGGGAACTGGTGGAAGAGGACCTTGAAATTGAGGGAGACGAGTTTGGCGACACCGATTATGTGGATTACGAGCCCCAGCATATCAATGAAGGTGACTACGATAGTGTCAGTGTATTTTGACTACTTTAGATAATTACAATATACCTATACTTTTTATCCTTCCTTTAAATATCTCTAACATCAAATTATTACTTAAGTTTTAAACATACTTGTATATTTCATTCAACTTTATATAATAAAAATGATCAAGTACCTAAATTTTTGTTATTTTTTCATTGAAAATATCTTACTTGCCATTGTGTATATATTCTTTAACCAGTCACAATGACTTTGTAGGGGTAAAACGGTTTTTTGTAAATACATAAAATTAGGTAATGATTTTCTAAGAAACTTGATAAAGTTTATAACTTGTTAAAAGCAAATGTTTTGGATTTTTGCGTTGAAAATTATTCAAATTACTACAAAAAGATAGAAAAAAAGGCGATAGATTATTGTAAGTTAATAATAATATGTATTTCAACCAATAGGGGCTCTAATGAGTTGACCGAATTTCCAAAATTTATTTTATATGTTTTAGGGTTTAAACCCTATATTTTTGACATTTGTTTGCTAAATATATGCTACTGAAAAAAAAAAAACATTTTCGTTAGATTTATATGAACATCATGAAAGTTAGTCGCATTCCTTTCTTTCCTACTCACTTTCACCTGCTTTTTTATTTCTTGAGTCCTTATTTCACGCAGTTGCAAGGATGGTTAAGGGAAACAAAATCATAAATAAATGAAAAAAATTATCAATTGTATAATAGATTATGTGATTATTTGTGCATTTTTATTCATATCTCTAGATCGAGTCATAACGAATCTTGTAGTTTTTTGACATTGAGATTTGCAACTATATTATTGATGTTGATATTGTAAGAGGACTATGTGAACTTTTTTAAAGTGGTTTATGAAAAGACACATTCATATTCAGAAAAATTGCGTTGTGATTGGAATGAACAGACGAAAAATAATTAGCAAATTGATTTGACAGATTTCGTACATTATTGGGTTGACACGATGAAATTATACCTTAGTCTATCCTAGTTTGATATCTCTTTAAAATTAAATAAATATACCATATGTTTTGAGAACCATTTCAGTAGTTAAAAAACTTTTTCATAAAAATATTCAATCAAGAGCAAATTTTTGATATTTTAGCGAGTTCTTCTGTTAACAGGACTACTAGTTTAAAATGTTTTAAATAAAAACAAACAAGAAAATCATTTTCTAAAAAAATACTAAAACGGTTGCTGAAAATTAATGCTTTTTTATTTTAAGAAAAGGTATGTTTCTTAAAGTGAATTTAAAATGAATATTTAATATATTTTAGTGTTATGTAACTTTGTATGTTATTCAAATTGTTACTGCAAGTATTAGAGATAGAAATAATAAATTGACAGTCAAATGTAAGTCTAAAGAAAATAATGTAAGAACCCAATTAGCAAAACTTAAAAAAACAAAACAAGCTGTTATTTTACAAGCAGTAAAAATACATCTTGGCTGATATCAATGTGTTCTGATTAAGTTTTTCAGAATTCCAATAAGACTACAGTTGAGGGCTTTTTAGAATTTCTGGACACCATTAAATCAGGCACATTCAGAACTAAGGCTGTCTCTTCGATCTCCGCAGATCCAAAAACGGACAATCCTTAAACCCCATCCAGTTCCCTCCGCATACACAGATTGTGAACTCGAACTCAGATCTACATCTGAACTAGTTTTCAGAATAGAGCGCAGTTCGGATACGACTTCGTTTCCTTCACCTTACCAAATGACGGAATGAAGTAAGCATCTTCCCCGCACTACGTTCTTAACCTGAGCAGGGTACAGGCACCTTCCCTGCGGAGAGAGCGAGTAGGAAAGAAAATAATGCGACTAACTTTCACGATGTTCATAAATCTAATGAAAATGTTACATTGTTTTGTTAATATTTGTTCTGTATCCATAGTAATATAAATTCTATGGAATTTACAAAATTTTTACAAAATTGTACGGTATTGTAATCATGATTTTTTTAAACTAATATTTGAGTTAAAATATAAATATAATTGAGCTTGGCCCATGAGAAAAGAATATTTCTTAAAATAAAAACACAGAAATTGATTCTCAAAAAAATATGTTTATTCATTAAGAGTGTTTCAACGACAAAATCAACCTCAGTGACATTTGACACTAATAATTATCATAGTTATAATTTAGTTGAGGATCAAATTTCACTGTTTAATATCAACCGCGCCAGGTAATAGCGGCAAAAGGTTCATGACGTGGCTCAACTGTAATAGGCCGATTCATCCGAAGAAAGAGAGGTGAATATGTCACAGATACTTTTAATCCTCCGACGATGGAGACTTGGTTACCGAAATGTATACCAAGTAAATAGAATAAATTTAAATACATTTTCACCAGTTCATTTGTGTGGTTTTAATGTACCAAACTTGTGGTAGGCCTAGGGGACTTGGTGTTTAATATTGTTTTAAATTCATCACAGTGATAATTGAACATGTCTTATGACAGGTACATATTTCTAAATTTACGAACAAATTAAATTCCATTATAAGAATATTATATTTTCTATAAAACACTGTTCCTTCACTTATCTTATGAAAACTGTATTTTTCTCTTGTACACAACTGATTAGATTATGGAATTTTTTGTTTCAGAAACAAATTGTAAAAATTTTCTTCTACAGACGTACAGACTTAAGAATTATTATCAGTTATTAGCTATCAAAACTACATGTTGTACAGGTTTACAGACATGTAGGCCTACATAAAATAAATAATTTATTATAATAACTTCACACTTATATAAAAAATGTATTTTTACCTTTCTGATGTGATGAGCTAATGTATTTGAGACAAGCATCAAGCGCTGTCAGAGTAGTGGAATGTGTCAAGTCGCGTACGAGTTGCCAGTATCCTCGAACAGGGTCCCGTAGACCATGGTGTAAAGCTTGGTCGATACAAATTACAAGAGGAGAATTCTGTTTTAGATCTAATAAGCCATTCACTCCAACCTGAAAGTGATTTATTTATGTTAAAAATATAAAATATATGTAAACTAAGACCATTTATTACAGTAACATCTCGTATTTGCGCCTAATAAAATTAGGGGAAATACCAACTCCCCTGCTTGCACAATTGTAAACGTGGCACATAAATACATTAGTTATTAATTTAATTCCTTAATCCTTTGTCCCACCAACATCTGATTGAACGACGTTGAGTACGGTACTAGGATGAAAACCATCAGAATCCAACTGAACGGACGTCCGAAAAACTCTGTGTTTTCAACGTTAAATAAATAAATAAACAACTTGTTTTCGACCAATATTGAATAAAATAGGTGATTTTTTAAGTTGGTAACATTGATTATCATCAAAAAGCAGACATTTTTTCTACTTGGTAGAAATCAGCTGTCAAGGGTAGTGTTTAACACTGGGCCATTAGTCTTATGTTAATCTTAGGGAAAATAAAAATGTTTACCATCTTATTAAATAAAAAATTATTAACTTTTATTTAAAAAAATATATTTATGGCTCATCTGTGGATAAAGAACTTTCATTTAAACAAGAAATCATTGCTATTTATTGATAATAAGCTGCCTGACAGATTATCTATTACAACTATTTTATTTTTAAATTGGCCTATATAGGTCTACCAAATGCACGGGAGGCTCAATTATTTAAGAACTTGATACTAGGATACAAAAAAACCACTTGGTAAAATTTTAAAAATTATTTGTGAAATTTTACCAAATGGTTTTTTGTATCCTATTATAGAGTTTCACCAAGGACCTGCTGTTTTTACTTTAAAAACTATAAAAAAACTTGATACTCAAAAAGAGCAAAAGAAATTGACTTTTGATGCTCGGTGAAGTATCATGGCATAAATAGGCCTACAAACAGTTTAAGCTAAAACCATTAAAAAGGCTGTACAAAGTTTTGGCAAATTCCTTTAAATATAGATAGGAAATTGATTTTAGAACCTGAATGTAGGCTACTTTACAAAGTCTGTTCAAATAGTGTCAGACCTTTTTATTCTAAGTGTACAATACATAATATACAATTAATAGCACTAACATGATATATATGTACAAACATTCAGACATGACAAAAAAACTAAAATATTCCTAGATAATAAAATAAAATAATTTGTTCTACTTATACACTAAATACATTAATACACAAACATTCAGGCATGAAAAAACTAAAAAACATCTTGATATAACAAAACAAATTTTACTCATAATTACCCTATATACAATTTTATCATTCTACCGGTACACTTTATTGTGCAAGGTTCAAGAACTTAAGGAAATTAGGTACCCCTGTTGGCAAAGCCAGTTTTGGGGATTACCAGCACGAATTTCAAAAAAATGTTTGCAGAACAGAAGGTTTTGCTACTACATTAATCATATAATTATACAAATTTCAGTGATCTCAGCTAAGGCTTGAAACTACCTCCAACCAAATTAAAACAGCGGCGAGAAAACTAATCTTAATTGCACCTAGCCAGGCGCACAAAAAAGAGCTTCAATATCCTCAATATCAAGAAGCCAGACATTTAAGCCTTTCAAAATAGGTTTAACTCCGTAAATAGTTTTTATGTTTGTTGGCAAAGCATTAAAAAATCTGGGTTCCTGGTACAGGAAACATTTCTGAAATATGGTTAGCTTGGCTCTGGGTAAAACACAATACTGCTCTCTACAGTTATTTTATGTAAGTTATTGGATTTCGGCATATCCAGCTTTCCTTTTATAGCCGCATTTAGGATGACATATACATATAATCTAGGCACAGATAAAATTTTCAACTGCCTAAATAAGGGCAAGGAGTGTTCTAATTTTTATTTATATAAAATGGATCTATATGTAGTTCAAGAATTCAATTACAGAGTAAGAATATACTAGACACTAGCATGTTTGTCCAAGGTTCCGCCGCCCCTCTACACCACGCCAGGCACTGTATGTTGGCCTTTGAAAAACATGTTTAATTTTATTAAAACCTTTAAAATTACAAAAAATCTAAGATCAACAATGCTGTATTCAGTTTTGAGAAAAACTTGTAGTGCTCAAGTGGATTCTATAGGCTATGTAAAATTTAGCAAGGACATGAAGATTATGCACAATGAGATGCTGAGATAAAATGGCAAAATTCTATTAAAGATTCTGCCGATCACTAGAAAGTTCTGTCAGATCTTCAGGAAACTGTAATCACGAAATCATTCACTAAATAGGCTAACCAAGCAATTTTTTAGAAGAGAATGTTATTCAATTTAAAGTACCGTATATTATGCAAAATTTGTTAAATGATTAAAAATAAGAAATCACTTTGCGATTACTGTATGTCAGACGACAGAAAACAATAAAGACAGTTAACAAAACATATATTTAGGCTATCAGCAGTTTCACTTACCACATTAAATGTCTTCTCTACTTCAAACAATACACATTCTTTAGAGATGAGGTCATGCATATGAGACCTCATGTTGAATCACGTTAGACCATGTTCTTTGAAATACAAATTAAATAAACACAAAATTATGAATTACGTTTTAGAAGAAAATACCGAGATGAAACGTCAAAAACAATATTACAACCGCTTTAAACAAAATATTGACATTCTAGCAGAAATCAGAAATCGATTTAATACACTGCCATTTAAATTTCTTGTTTCTGATAAAAACATATGTTAACCTTGATATCACGTATATATTATAAGTTATTTAAAAATAATTGATTAATAGTTTTCACAAATCTAACGATATCTTGCAATTAAATGTTAAATAAATAATTCAAAGGTTTTAACTTTTCACAAGAGCTCACTATTTTATCTACTACATTTATGTTTAATCGAGCAAAATGGACACACTATAGACTTAGCCATCCTACTACATTTTAATACTTGTAAAACATTTTTAAATTTGTTCCTATATTTCTTGGTGTACAACCTTTTTATAAGGGTTCTCTGGAATACAGACATAATAATTATGATATTAACAAAATTGGTTTATTAATCCGAACTTGTTAACCAAATTCATATGAAAAATGTGTGGTGTTCTCATATCAGCTGAAAGGGCACAGCTGACTGATCTAAACACGTCACCACAAGACATAATAAACATTTTGATGACAGTTTGGCGATTAAGGTTATGGTTAACCTAACTCTCTAACAACAGTGGTAAAAGTATGGATGAAAAGTCAAAGAAAACTCTTAGTTCAATTCCTCTTTTAAAAACAAAAGCTGGACCTAGAGATAAGGATTTGTGGCCTCAACGGTTGAAAGAAGAATACCAGTCTTTAATTCAGGTGAAAAAATCATTTTTTTAGAGTTAGACCCATATGTTTGACTTAACTGGCAGTCTCTTAGCTCCCATTTTAATATCAAACTGCTATTACATACATATATATATTGTCGTAAACACGGCCCACATTTACATAATTAAGTTGGCCTTTACTTTAAATTAGTAAAAATGTAGGGCCTTCCCCTTAGATTTCATATTTCTTAGCCCTAAATATTTAGGCTAATGGAGAAATTGATTTACTTGATATAACTTTAGAGAACGTTTTAACGTCTTTGTAATTTGTATACTGTTTCCTTTTAACAGTAAAACTACACTTAACGATTCTGCAGAGCGTTGTAGTACCACTACACATCATGTCAAATTTGTAAATCTGTGGTTCTAGGACCAGATGCAAAGAATGTGTATCAGTGCACATGAATGATTTAGGTAATGAAAGTGATTTGTAAGTTAAAATATAACTCATTTTGGGTTCGTCATAGGTAAATGTCATCTAAACCTAATTTAATATGTATGTTATTTTTCAGTATGTACAAAACAACAAATCTTCAGACAATGACTGGTTTCGCCTTGAATCAAACAAGGAAGGCACAAGATGGTTTGGAAAATGTTGGCACATTCAAAATCTTCTGAAATACGAATTTGACGTTGAATTTGATGTAAGAATTTTTTATTTATTACTTTGACTATCACCTTAGACAACTTATTATCTTTTTAATCACAGCCTACAGTTGAGCCTTTGCATTTTGAGGCCAGTAATACTGACCATACTCCACATCCAATTAGCTTGGAATATTTTTCATACATGCAGTACTACACCCACCTCTGATGGGCAATATAAATCCCCACTAGGCCTAATTCTAATTCTGTAGGCTTGGTAGCTATATAACCTTCATGTCTCACCAGCCGGGATTGTATTTTAGCTTCCACCTAAAGTAATGCTCTTTAACTTTCAAGCAATTGCGCTATTTGATTTCACATGCACAATCACAAGGCGGCACATTGACTGCTTACCTTTGTTTAATAGTTTTCGGATTTTCCATGGAATTAGCCCAAATTAATAATAGCTCCGTAAAACAATTAGCCCAACCAATAGGCTAGAGATTTTTTCTTGTTATTGAATTTTAGCAAGCGACATCCGCAGTGGCTTTAAAGGTAGAACATAGGTGTATACAATACAAAAACTATCAGGCAAGGAATTTTTGCGCATTTTTTATAAAGAAAAATAACAATAAATTGGATTTTTTTAGTTTTTTGTTGATATCATGATACTTCCAACGGGACATTTGTAGAGAATTAAAAAACCTGCAGAATGATCTTTGAAAACCCCGATCGGACCATTTCTCACAGCAAAAAGTCGGACAACACTTACAAATTACTATTATTAAAAAGTTAATTTGTTAATTTACAATATTTAGGGCAGATCTTTCAGAAAATTACTGTTTAGTATATGTTCTTCAAACAGGCAGAAGATGAAATTTGTCGCATTAATATTTTTTGCACAATTGCAGTAGCCTATAAATAATTTAGGCCATTTTCTTGCATTATATGGAGGAGAAGAGAACGGCAGGCTGCGCGCATCAGGCTGCTGTTTCTGTCACTACCACTGCCTCTCTTGCAAATTTACCGTCAGCGTCGGTCGCAAATTTACGCTTTTCGCGCTATGTTCTGAAGCATTATTATCATACTTTATCAACCTTATTAAAAAATCGCAGATATACGAATTGTAGATTTTAATGTTTACTTTCAGAATCCGTTTGGTAAATTTAAATCGGGCCACTTAGGTTAATTGGGCGCATTGTGCAAGATAATGGCGTAAATCGTTTATTCTGCAATTACGCAAAAACTATTAATGCGACAAATTTCATCTTCTTCCTGTTGAGGTGCACATAATAAACAATAATTTTCTGAAAGATCTGCCCTTAATATTGTAAATTAACAAAGATGAAATTTTAAAAAATTGTAGTTTTTAAGCGTTTTGTAGATTTTTCTCATTGAAAAATGGTCCAATCAGGGTCTATAAAAAACCAATTTGTAGGTTTTTTTAGAAGCATTGCGATCTATTCATAATTGTTTATAATATTAACGAAAAACCCAAAAAGTCCTAATTTATTGTATTTTTTTTATACAAAATGCGCAAAAGCTCCTTGCCTGATAGTTTTTGTGTCTTACATACCCTGCTGCTACCCTTAAAGTCACTGAGGATGTCGCTTGCTGTTAAATTCAATAACAAAATTAGCCTTCTTTTTGTTCTATTGGCTGGGCTAAGTGAGCTAAGACAATCGGCGCAATGGTAGGCTACATATTTCACATAGACCTATAGATAGCTGTAGCCCATGAATCAGGTTTTCCTTATATCAAACGAAAATATAGAATTTACACTAAAATCAATAAAAACATCAATGTACAAATATATCGATTTGTACTAGAGATATAACGATTACAAAATATGCTTGCTCATTGGTTGTAAAAAACTGTCAAATCTTAAGGGTTACAGAAAACTTCAAATCTAAGAAATTATAAGAGTGACGAATGATAGGAAGACAATGTAAGAAAGTTAAAATCTTGACGAATGCAAAGGTGACCTTATATTATTTTCAAAACAAGCCTATCTAACGATTATGAGTTTTAGAAAAGTGACAAGTTTTGTGTCTTTTCTTTTTGTTTTCTCGTGCGGTGTCATCTTTTTAGACAACTACAATAATTACAAACGATGATTGCATAATATGTAAATATACGTTTTAGAACAAATTTGTAAATACAAGAATGAATATTTAAAACATTTCATTTCCAATGGTTTTAGTTTTATTGAGATTGGATGATTTTTAGTGTGTGAAATATTAAATACAATGAGACGATACACCCAGATAATAGTCATATAATAATCGTATAATAGTGCTGTCTGCCACTTGCTCGGCGAGCTGAGACGATATTATAATGTTATTTGGCGCTTGTAGGGTTAAATCAAACATATAAATCAGGCCTTAAAAAAATGTTTAGGAGGGGTCATGACTCTCTCCATGTAGCGGGGCCCCTGGATTGACCTTGAACCAATGCTGATTAGATATTGGTTTCGACTGACATTGAGCGACTGAATTTGTAATTAAAGAATACCTATAAGTTTTGTATGGCTAGATGTGTCTGTTAAAGTACAGAGCAATTTTTTTTTAAAAGACTTTAAAAATGCCGACCACGCGAGCGCTTGGAGGTTAATTTGTAAAGTAATCAAATGAAGTTCAAAGAAATTTAAAAATAACGTTTATTAAAAATCAAGTCGATTAAAATTATAAGATATATTTATTGATAAGCAATATAAAAAAAATTTTAAATACTAAATACCTAGTGCCAATACTAAATAACATCAAAGCTAAATTAAAGAAGCATGCAATATAATCTTTGAAATATTCATTCTCTTCATTTACATCCTAAATATTTTTGTAGAGAGCATAATAACCACAGTTATCTGAAAAAAATTATAAACAATTAAATTATCTATGTAAACCATCCCACATAAAATAATTCGACCACGCTGCTGAACCTCTGACGTGAGTTGAGCGAATTTCCAATATTAAATTTATACATGTTTTTGGGTTTCAAACAACTATTTGGGAAATTGATCAACTCACATAGGTGCTGCCAGCATGTACCAAATATATTGCCATCAGTCACCAAGGTAAAAGACGTGGATTTAATTCTGATATGTTTACGGTATTTTACGTTTTGATTGTTTTTGGGGGAACCAGATGGGCTATAAAGTCGCGTAAAAAAACAAAATGTGCAGAATTATTTCATATGTCTATTTTTTTTAAAGAAAACTTCAAAAAAGTTTATTTCTAGTACACAAAATCTCAAAAAATTGTTACTTCTGGTCAAAAATTTGGTCCACTTCCGGTCAATTTTTTTGGCTAACGAACTCGTCCAAGCGACTTAAAAAACCAACCTGTGTACCAAATTGGACGTAAATTGCATCCGTTAGAGTGCGCACACATACATACATAAATATATATATATATATATATGATTTTTAATGATACCAAAGACGTGTTCTGGGGACCATGATCGGTGCTCATTTGCTACTCATGACCTTGGAGCTTACCATAAGGGCCACTGCAATAGCTCATTTTTCCTATGGAAATTAGCTAATAATTGAGAGTGAGACTGAAGCAGGTTATTCGTACCAAACTATAACCTACTAAGAAAATAATGAGCTACAATTAATTTGAGATTTTACTTATAGATTTCAGCACATTACACACTAAACACAACTGAAAGCAAAAGTTTTATGTGGCAACTCCAGCTGCCCATTCAGGTGTTAAAAGAATTTTACTTAACCTGCAGTGGTTTCTATTTAAGGGCGGATGAAACTAATTGCACAAGTAAATCTTGCATGATGGTTAGAAGGTGTTAGCCCCAACCCTAGCACACGATTTTTAAGAACTTACCCAAATGCAAAGGATAAACATAGAGGTTTCAATCCCGGGATTCGGGATCCCTAGATACCGGGATTTCGTACCATTTTACGGTCCCGTCAATCCCAAGATTAGCTAAGTCCAATCCTGAGATTTCGGGATTGATAATTAAATTAAAAAACACAAAATTCATAGATTTTCTCGTAAATGATGTTTTATTTCTTATTTTGTAAGTGAACCTGATTGTGTTATGTACAATGTACAGTAACTATTTTTATTACAAAATTATTGTAATCCAGTACAACTTTAATTAATTAAAAGAAAAAAATTATGATAATTTATGTCATAACTTAGAACTGATGATGTCAAACTGTGAATGTTACTTTTTAATATTACATTCTTATCAGCCAAGCCTACCCTCCGTAGCCGTGACACCCTACCGAAAAGACAGATTTAGCCTTCAAACCATCTCGCTCGAGTCTACAGTGTTATAGTTATAGTTAGTGTGTGTGTGTGTAGTGTTAGTGTTATAGTTTGGTGTGTAATAAAATTAGTTTTAAATAGTAGAGTAGCTGAGTAGCATATTTAGAGTATTATTTTGTTTGTGTGTTTTAGTAGGCCTATTATATGAGAAATTAAAATTACAGTAGATATTTAGTTTCAAAGTTTTTCATTAGTTTAAGTTAAAAATGTGTGTACTTCTACATGTTTTTCTGTTTTTTACAAAGTTTTACTTGTTTTACTTCACTTTAACTTAGTATATGTAGCTTTTTACCGCTTTTGTTTGTTCAGCATTTAAAATATATATATTACTAAAGTTTGTTCCACAAATAAATACCAATTTCATATGTGGTAAGGCAGCCCCAGGTTAGGCAAAACAATGTTATAGGTTTAATATTCATGCTAAAAAGGTTATTAGGAAACCGTTGTTAAAACTTTGACGTCTTTGATATACCAGGAAAATTTAATTCTAATATACAGTTTAAATATCATGCAAAGCAAAAGTGAAAAGATACAAATATATGCTATAAAAACGCACATACATTATGTATATAGGCTAAATGTATCAATTTTATGGAGGGTTAAATATACATAAACAAAATTTGATTGAGTTTAATTACTGCAAAACCTAATTTTCGTTAGGTTATCAGAGAAAAAATATTAAATCTGAATCCCTGGACTAGTCCCGGGATCCTGAGATTTACCCCTGGCAATCCCTAGATTGACCCCCAGCAATCCCGGGGTTGAGAAACTAGTCCGGAATTAAAACCCCTAGATAATCATCACATTAAATTTATTTTTGGTTTACATATAGAGAGTTTGAGGAACACTTATTACATATAAAAGAATTGTAATAGTAGACTTATTTTTCAAGTTGATATTGGCTAATCTCAATATATATGGAATAGGCCTACACATTTTTCAAAACTTTTAGCCTATTAGAAACACTATTTATATGAGATAACGACAAAAATGTAAGAGTGTGAGGTGTGTAAAGCTATTAAACATTTTTAACAACATTTGAAACAAAATTGTTATTATTTTGAACATTTTGTTGCAAATATAACAATTTTGTTTCTCTTTAAATGTAGAAAGTTAATTTTTATTTGAGATAAAGTTTGTACTTAATATATTATACTTGAACTTATAATAATAAAAAATTGTTATAATTTAGAAACGCTATTAATAATCATTTAAAATTATTTAGGCTAGTCTTTTTTATTGTATACAAAATAAATATGAAATATTATATTTTATTTAATGTTCATATTTTTTTAGTGATTTCTCTTACACAACTTGATTTATACAGTTTTAGAAATATTAGATTACTGCAGTGCTTTATAACAATTTTAGCTGGTCATTTATACAGAATAAAGCGTAAATATTTTATTTACCGTTATAATACTATTGTCGTGTGTATTTAAAATATTTGATTTTACTTTTGAAAAACTTACAGTACAGTCTCACTAATCTGGACTTGACGGGATCGGACCCTGTCCGGACTAGTGAACGTCTGGATTAGACGGAAAAAGCCTAAAAAATGTATGAAATGTATACCATTTGTATTTTAAGTGAGAAAACGTATTGAAATTGATGTTTTGGTAATACAGTATACAGTAAATATCAGCGACCACAGAATTAAATAGACTGGACAAGTCAAACGCAAGAGTGAAGCCAGTTTTAGAGTAAAATACTCACACAATTGGCGGATGCAAGTCGCGAACCGCCAGCCGCCCGCCCATACATGTTGCCACATTACCCGCGAAACGAAGCTCGTGTTCTGACTGTTGTATGATAGAAACTACAATAGATAATTTTTTCAAAAAATACTTTTTGGAAAATGTAGCTTTTCAGCTACATTTCTTTCGCTTACATGAAGCACCTGCCCTAAAAACGAAAAAAATTTCTCGCAATGCTTTTCTCTTTGATGTCACGAATTAAAAAGTATAAACAAATTTGGACTTCATTCAATTTTTAAAGTGCCAAACCATTTTTATTTTCAAATTGTAAACACACCATCAGCGTTCCACACTATTAAACTGTAAGTTTGTCTAATTTCAAAGATTTTCGAGCATTTCCAACTATTCAATCCACGGTGTAAATAAATAGGGCGCACTGAAAATTTCACTCCAGACGTCTAGCGAGAAACAAAACAAAAAGGGACTGTTGATTTGACAGATAGTTAGACAGACAGTCTGCAGTCAGGTATAGTGGGGCGTGCTGGTGAAGTGAGTCATTTCCTTGAAATACTGTGGGACAAAAGATAATAGGCGGGCGAGAGGGCAGGTGGCCGACCCTTTCTATCCTCGGCTGAGCTTTCTCTTCACGCTAAAAATAGGCAAGGACAAATGTACCCGTAACTATCTTCGCTCTCGGCAAACTTCAATTGCGAGTACTGTACCCAGTAAAATTAAATTTTTTTTTAGGGCCATTTGGATTAGCGAGACTGTACTGTACTTTATAATTTTGTGACTCTTACATTTCACTGTTCTTTACTAAAAAACCAGAATCTTATGTTTCAATATATATATAGAGTATATACAAATTAACCCTTTAATCACATCTCATGGCTTAAAATGTTACACTGTCGGTTGCTGATTATAAATCAATTTCTGTTTTAGATTCCTGTAACATTCCCTGCAACTGCTCCAGAGATTACACTTCCAGAACTAGATGGTAAAACTGCAAAAATGTACCGAGGAGGCAAAATATGTTTATCAGATCATTTTAAGCCTCTCTGGGCAAGAAATGTACCAAAATTTGGTATAGCTCATGCTATGGCTCTAGGGGTAAGTGGAAATTATTGAATTACAAATTTAAAATTAATTTATTATACTATCATATCCTATTTCTAATAATTTGGAATGCCTATTTTATAATGGGTGAAATTGAATTCTACAGTTAAGGTAGGCTTGGTTCTTAGTTTATATGTTTTGTCCCGGCTAGCTATAGATTAAAAAAAAGAAGACCTGAAATAACAATTAGATACAAGACAATAAGCTAAATATTAATTAATTAATAAATTTAAAATTCACAAACTATTAAAAGGACTAGTAAAAATTATTAACATTGGCTTTAATTTTTGAATTCAGATTAGAAAATTACTTGGACTTAGAATATACAAAAACTACTGTTATTTAGTGGAAGCATATTTATTTATTTGTAAGAAAACAAAAATGGATCAAGTTGGTTTAACTGTAAATGCTATCAATGACAAAGATAAAATTTTAAATTTAGTTCTTATGGTGAATTTGATAACATTAGTACTACGAACACGTTTGTACGATTTATTTGCACACAGAGACAATAGGGCAACCATCAATGAAGGTTGGTTATTTTGAAAACAATCTTTTATGTTTAAAACTTGTTTACATTTTATATGTTATGTTTTGAAAATGTTCTCTTGTGGATTAAACAAAAATGACAAAAACTTAATTATTTACACAATAGAACCCCTCTTAACCAGTCTGGTCGGGACCGAGACCCTGGCCGACTACCTGTTTGGCCGGTTGATCCGAGGTTCCCGTAAAAAATAGAATTTCGTTAAAAAATAACCTACATATTTCATAAATAAACAAGCAAATAAGACGTGATTGCAACTCATTTTATTGTATAAACATTTTAAACTGACATAAACTTTAAAAATTGAATTTACGTATATGAGGTACTGTATCATTGTTTAAAAAATCAGTTATTTTTTTTGTTCTTTAACTTTAAGATTTTTTTAAAGCCAAGTCTCTCATTTTCGTACCTTCATCACGTCTAATGCCGTTGAACATTTTTGCTGCTCAACATATTGCTCAATATGTTACAAATATTACATATTTTGCTCCCACTAAATTCAGTAAAGGTTCCAACAAAGCAACAGACGAAGAAAAAGAAACAAAGGATGCCGCTTTGTCAATTGATTCTAAGAAAAAATACAGTTGCCGCGGAAGCAAGAGGGGGAATCAAACTCACGTTCCCCCTCCCCTGTTCTGCCTGCCACAACACTAATAACACATTGCACACCTAACGTTGCGTCACCCAGCTTTATTTCCAAGAAATGTCCATCAAACAATCAATGTTTGAGTCTTCGGCCAGTTACAGTAATATAGTATGTAAGAGAAAAAACCTCTGTTGTTCCATGGGGTAAGCCGGTTAAACCGAGGACCGGTTGAGAGGGGTTCTACTGTAGTAATAAGATATAGGGTGTACAGTAAATAAATAAAAATATTATACACAGTAATAAGTCTTTTTTTAAAATTGTATACTTAATTTATATAATTATATTTGAGCATTAACAAACATAAACACCATCAAATTTAATCAAACGTTTGTTTTTCAATTAATTACCTTCTACTCTTCGTTCATGAACTTCATTGCTATCCGTTATGAACAGATTACTCCATTAACATCGTATTGAACACTCCTAAAGTCTTAATATTTTAATTTTACTGCGCCTGACAAAACTGATGAGCTTACGGTGACCAATCTACCGTAGTTGCGATGAGCAGATCACTGATCAGAGCGGAAGTAGTCGTCTGCTATTTCATTTCAACTGATGTCACATCAGTTTGCTTTCTAGGACAACGATTCCGACCGGTGGACACCGATCAGTTCAGCTGAACTCAACCACTGATGGGCCTAGATCTGATTTCAAAAACCTGACATCTGTGAACCTTTTAAGGATATGTTTACGACTTTTAATTTAAGTTTGGTTTTGTTTACCTAATAGTATATCGCATGCGCTAGGTTCTATTCTTTAAAATATAACAGCTGATTTCATCCATCAAGTGTAATACATCAACAACTATGTGGACCTTTTAATGTTATGTTAACAACTTTTAGTTTAAGTTTTGTTTACCTAATAGTATATCGCATGCGCAAGGTTCTATTCCTTAAAATATAACAGCTGATTTCATTTATCACCTGTAATACATCAACAACTATGTGAACCTTTTAATGTTATGTTAACAACTTTTAGTTTAAGTTTTGTTTACCTAATAGTATATTACATGCACAAGGTTCTATGCTTTAAAATATAACAGCTGATTTCATTTATCACCTGTAATACATCAACAACTATGTGAACCTTTTAATGTTATGTTTACAACTTTTAGTTAAAGTTTTGTGTTGCTGTTATAGAAATAATAATGTACATTGATACATCTGATTCGTTCTGTCAGTCTATAAACAAATTATTTACAAATTTTCATAAATAAAACATGTTTTTTTTTATACATGTCATCTAAAAATTAAATTATCAACTCCTATAAAAGCGAGTGTATGTCCGTACATTTATATGTGACTAACACATAATATAACAGCTGCTTTCACCCAACATCTGTAATACTTAAACAAAACCCAGCGTAAATTATACTTTGGGTTTATGTTTACAAATTCAATCATTATAATTTCTTGTGAAGTTGTTTTTTTTTTAATATGAGTTATAAAGCTAATGTTTGCTATAATACGTTATAAGATTTGCTTTGAGGTAATAAACTGTATATATAAATAAAACCTTTTATCATCAATATATTCACCTATACAAATTTAAAGAAGAGATACCTGTTCGTTTAACTTCGGAAACATTCGTACATCTTCGTATAACATAAAAACATATTTGATTATTAATTTCTTCATTATAATAGCCCTACAGTTTTATAATTAATGATAATAATTGTACACATTTACTGAGTTAAAAATCCCCCTGCATAGTTAGGTAGTTCTAAATAAAGTCTTTTGTTTTGAAATAGTATCTTTTTAAATTCTGTATTTTTGACGTGTATCCAATTAAGTTGCCTGTGATTTTTCACGGGGCTTAGTAGTACCATATTATTAAACGTTATTACATTTTTATTTTATTTATATAAATATAATTCAAATCAGATTTATTAAATACATTTAAATATAAATACAATTCTACTTTTTAATAAAAACTTCTTAATAAATCAGCAATTTTCTATACTTATTTATGAAAACTTGTAAGAGTGCGCACAATCTTTTTCTAGACAAATATATATATATATATATATATATGGAGTTTTATTACGTATTATTTTTTAATTAAAAAAAATATTTACTATA